>BLSH010024490.1:544156-560269 GCA_018402905.1 Glandirana rugosa | reverse complement strand
ATTTGTACGTTCTTTTTACGTCGCACGCCCTACGTGGAGTGGTTGTCGCGTAACAACAAATCTCAAACTGTCCTAATTTCCGGCCAAGCATGGTACTTAGTGTGTCCTTGCGTGATGGATTCGCTAAGTGTACACTAGGCCCACGTCACGCTAAAGTCGGGTAAATAAACTTACCGGACTAAAACACGATCTGGCGTGATTTTCAACACGTATGTTATGAAATATCGTTCGTGTCGTTGGTCTAGCGTAGTATGATGGTGTTAACTTAATGGCCCCCAAACACATGTCAATAGCTTGGTGCATTTGCCTGCACTGGATGGCATAGTACTGTAGTATGATGCGATCTGGTTGCTGTGCTTGCTATAAAGTATTGTATGCACAACTTTTAGTGCGGTCTAGCACAAAATCAGGCCATTCAAATAAATGGGCTGAAATCGCACTGCACCCGGATCACATGTGAATCGCTTAGGTAGTGCGTTCCTGTGTGATTCATGGTACGAACCGGCCTTTAATCCTGTCAAACTCTAAACAACAATGCGCTGTTGGTGAGGTGCATCCCGCACGCTGCATTTTTCTTGCATGTTTAAAAAGCGTACCAACAATGCCACCCCCCTTATTGAAATAATTGGAGAATGCATCAAAAACTGCACTGTTGTTGCCTTTTGATGTGCTTTTTGAGTCACATGTCCATGTTTCAAGGGTGGATGATTGGAGAAAAGGGTCCATAGCCCTACATTGGACATAATGACCTCGAGCATACAGGGACAGGAAGAGGATGTGGAACTTCACCCCCTCCCGGGATGCGAATGCATACCATAGAATTGATGTACCCCCTGTACCCACTTTTTGGTCCATTGTCCTATCTGTTCATGGCTGGCATGGGGTGTGAATTGCACACAAGTGGTCAATCGTTTGCGTTCTATAAGCTAGAAGGTAAGCTGCACATAAGCGTTGTGTTTTTCATGTCAGCTTTGGGTGGATAGGGTGGAAAGTTGGTTGGAGCTCAGTGGGACAGCAGAAGCTGTCCGAGCAGATATGAAGCCATGGCCTACTGGTTGCCAGATACTGATCTGGGGCATGTGTGCTGTGAGGATAGCCCCTCTACCAATGTGCTCGGGGGAACTTCCCTTCCTGCCCACCCCTTGTCCCAGTCCTAATGCTGAGGGACAGTCCACTGCTGAAGTGTGGAGGAGTGCCATGCGCTGGATGGGAGGATCGGGTAAGTAAAAGTACTCCTCCCCTAGACTAAACGGCAATGCGTATGAATTTAATAAGAATTTGACAGTATTACATTATAATAGACTTTTATTGTGAGGGAACAAAAAGATGGCATTTCCTAGTTTGTTCCTCTTTGTATAATTAGGAATTGGAGTCCAATTGATGTTAACCAGACAGTACCATACAGATGATTTAACAGGTGCATTGAAGCCGCTATTGTTATGGAGTTTTTCTCTCCAGACAAATGTGATAAATTTTAAAGTGGTTCTGAATTCAAAAAGTGAAGATTTGCTGTTATAGACAACATCTAGAAATGTTAATTGTGCCTAATGAGTACCCTGAGAAATGTACCTTTTGGTCTTTAGTTCCTCTTGAAAGATAGCACTTCCTGGTATGTCAGTGTGCCTAGGCACTCCTGTACCTACCTCCCCATAGCTGTATATCTACTGCATGAGATCTAAGACACTGCTGAATCTGACTTGTAGTCTCAGGAGGTTTGGAATGAGCTTTTGTGATGTGACCAGTGTTCCTCTCACTGTTCTCATTGCTGGAGGCTCTGACATGTGGAAGCAAACCCCTGCCTCTACCAAGATAGCCACCTAGGGTTGCCACCTGTCTGGGATTCACCTGGACAGTCCAGGTTTAGAATCATGTGTCCGGTTTTCAGTCCGCCTGAAAACCAGACACATAATTCAGACCGGACTTTAACTTCCTAAGATAGCTGGAGTGAGGATTGGGTGTTCTACCCCCCCCCCCCCCCCCCCAACCCCTCACCCCTCCAGCCTGCAGGAGGTGGTAGAGAGCCACAACAGCTCTCTAGGGAGTGAAGACTGGAGAGAAGGATGATGTAACATGAGACTGACGTGATGGGGACACCTGATGTAAGGGGGACTCTGATGGGGACACTTAAGGTTGCCACCTTTGTTTGTTTTTTATTTGTTTGCTAAAGTGTTTGGGTTTGGCTTTAAGAAAAGGTGGCAACTCTACATAGACATGGCATGGTTACCAGGCTGAGGAGCTCTTTTACTTGGTACAGTGTGACAACCTGAAGTTTGGTTTGTACTGACTTCTATTGTTATTATCGCAGTGTAGTTCTAGTACATTCCATAGTGTTGGGTTTGGTATAACAGAAGTGTGTTACCAACCCCCCCTTAAAAAAACTGCATTGATGTTGTCATTGTTGATTGTAGAAAACTGAGACTGTTTTGTTAGTGGAACAATTTGGGTCCTAATATATTTTGCAATGCTGTGATATTTGATATCCGGTGAAATAATACCAAATCATTTACCATTTAATATGAGAAGAGTGATATCTGCTTTTGCAGTTTTCTTTGTGCCATCATAGCCATTAACAAATGTTTTTTATCCAGTATACTATATAAATGTTTCCCTGGAGAATCGTCTAATGGAATGTTCATTTTTTTCACTAGCGCCCCCCCTTCTCTTGTAGCCCCACAGACATTCATTGAAGAATCCTTCCAAGATTTGGTTTGGGAAGGTTTTGTGAAGAATAGATTTCAATACAGGGGGCAAGCAGCAAGCGCTGTATATTTTTCAACAGATTAATATCCGGTTTGAACTGAGCCAAGTGCTATTTCAAAATGCAGCCGGTGTTTGCTGGTATCTCTTTAGCGGCACCACTCTCAGATTGCAAGTCTTTTTTTGGCTTTGTGTGTCAGGCCCAACATTTTACCTCCAGTGCCTAGTGTCTGGCTTTTCAGACTGGCTGGCATGTTCTTCTCTATCAACCTAAATCTAAATCAAAAGCTCTTTTCAATAAAAATTATTTTTCTTTAAAAGAGATTGCCTTTTGTTCTCTTATCCTTATAATTTGCAATTTGAGGGTGCTCATTTTAAAACTGTTTAATCTGCTTATATTTTGCCTTCCTTGTTTTCTCCCTTCTGTCCTCAGTATTCTAATGACATTTAATAAAACCCATCTATTTTCATTACGTAACTTATATTTTAAGCTCAGTGTTGTCGTCATATGGTCTCTGTACTTCTCAAGTCGATGCGGCCAGACATGGCTGGTGTGAGAAGTCGGTAGGATTCTGTACACAGAAATTGCTCATACATGATGAACCACTGAGAAAGCTGGAAATCATAGTAGTGGTCATCGCTGCCCCTCCTCTCCACCTTATCCAACTAGAGAATGCCTTTTATTCAGTGAAACCATTACAAGGTGTTCTATGAATGGTGGTACTGAGCAAGTGGCCCACTGTGGTCAGTGTGATGTGGGGCAGTCGCTCGCATAGAACCTGAGCAGGACCCAGAAGATCGCAGCTATCACTGTATTAGCACTGATTACCACAGTGATTTATTTATTTAAGGTACTTGTATAGCGCCATCAATTTACGCAGCGCTTTACATATATATTGTACATTCACATCAGTCCCTACCCTCAAGGAGCTTACAATCTAAGGTCCCAAACTCATTTATACATATACTAACAAGAACCAAATACTCCCTAAGTGGGACTGTATTAGGCAGCAAACTCCAAAAGGAAAGGGTTCAAAAAAATCTCATTTTATTTATAAATTTAAAAGAGAGTTGTCCCTCGTCCGAGGGGCAGATACAAAACACATGGTACATGCATACAGTAAATATATCACAGACGTTGATCAAAAGTTGTCCAAGAGTATATCATACAGTCCGCCACAGATAACTTCTGTTAGGGGCAGCACACAGGTTTTTTGTTTTTTACCTTCATGCATTAAATGCATGAAGGTAAAAACCTTCAGCCTTTACAACCACTTAAAAAATTTGCACCTGAACCGGTGAATAAAACCGCACTGGAGTCCCTTGAAAAATCGCACTGAAACCAGCCCCACACATATGTGAACCTGGTCTAAAGCATTACATTGTACCAAGCTGACCAATGTAAATGTAATGCAATACAGACCATTCCTGAAGTTCAGCTTTAATTGTTTGAGAAGATTAAAGCGTTTGTTAACCTAAAAAAAAAAAAAATTGGATCCGGTTTCCATGCAAGCATGTTATACAGCACAGTGCTTGTGCTGTGTCATTTAACCCCTGCTGTAACACCTGAACTACCTGGCTGATCCTGCCTGGCTATACCCTCCCCTCTGTAAAGTGACAACGGTGTATCATGGCTGTAGAGCCCTGACACCATGGTCAGTTTACCTGACTCCGTCATACCCAGCCCTGCTCTCTGCTCTCCTCTGTGTCTCCTGTGTCGTCCTCCCCCTCCCTGCCTGTCAGCTCGTACCAGTGCCCACCCCCCCTCCTGCTGGTATCATAAGATATTGTTGTTGCTACCATCCCCTCTGTTATAATAAATGCTGTGGCCCACTGTATGTGTTTTCTAAAAAATTAGCTGATAAATACCTCATTTTATAACGCTGCTCGGCGGTCACGTGACCAGCCGTCTCTCTCCTCCTCCCGGCTGATGTCAGCTGTCAGACCTGGAGAGGAGAGAGACAGCCAGTCACGTGACTGCCGATTGGCACTATAAAATTAGGTATTTATCAGCGGATTTTTTAGAAAAAGCATATAGTGGGGCACAGCATTTATTATAACCGAGAGGATGGTAGCAACAACAATAAGTGGGTTAACAACCACTTTGAGCATGGGTTCACACTAGTGTGAATTGGATGTGGGTTACCCCGCATTCAGTTCGCCTGATAGGAGATTGTGACCGGCTCTCGCATCTCCATGGCAGCTGCGGAGCAGATTGCACATGGGTCCTGTGCGTCTTTAGCCCCGCTTATAGATCCGAATTGAGGCAAAAATTCGGGCGTGGTTCGTCCCTGAAACGGAGAACAGGGATGCATCGGATCCCTGCTGTAAGCCGCATGTGAATGTTGTGTAAACCCAGCCTAAAGGCCTTTTGGCCCTACTTCTCCTATGGATCACAGGAGTGCACCTCGTTATACCCTCTTGTGACCCATTTTCAGCCGACATAGGGCTAAATCCTGAATATATATGTCATTATGTTTACAAACTCACCCAGCGGTCATTACGTGCCTCATTTAAAGTCCCAAATATATCCTTTGTATTTGCTGTTTGCTGACGGCACTGAACTGGTCCAGGCTGTAGATCGATTCCGACTTTAAAGCCGGGATCAACCGAGAATTATGAGTGGCTGCTGGCTCAGCCTCTCAGTGAAACGCTGAGAGCCTGAGGCAGCTACTCCCGTCCCCCTCCACAGCTGGGAGATCCAGTGAGTGTGCAGAGGCAGAGCAGAGAGCCGGTGACTTTCAAATAGAACATATGATTTGTAGTTTCAGAAACAAGTGGTTTTGGGGGTGTTCATCAAGGTAAGTCACTTCTGATGAGTTTTTTTTGCTTCTGTTCCAGGTTCCAGCCGTAGTTCCTCAGGTCTGCAAATATGCTTAAAGTATAACTGAAGGCAAAAAATGTTTTTATTTTTTTTTATGTTTTGGATAGAATGGAGAGAGATTGGAACCCCTGTCAGTTTTTATTGCTGTCTGTGGCCCTGTTAAGGAGATTCACCCTCTCGATTTCTCCTGTTTACCATTATCATGGAAAGCGAAAGTAAAAGAAAATCCCAAATTTTGAGTTGTCCCCCAAAAAAGTAATTGATGGGAAATCTTCCAATGGGGTTCCCAAGGAATTCCCTTAACCACTTACGGACCCCCGGTGTGATTACATGGCGGTACTTTGCCGTGGAATACCATTGCTATGGTAGCAGATAGCTACCATAACCCCAGTATTGTTTTAAACAGCGGGCGACTCGCTTTCAGATAAAAGTAGTCTCTGCGGCAGATTCGCTGCAAGATCACTTTTATGGGGGCGGGAGAGGTGCCCCCCCCTGCTATTTCCCGGTCGTCTCTGCTGCTTACCGGATCCATCGGTAGCGATGGAGACTGTCGGGTCCGCTCCCCTCACTGCCTAGATGCCAAGTGAGGACAAGATGGCACCCTTTGGCTCCATGGCATTGAAGGGCTGAAGCAATGTCAAACCTCACTTCCGCCCGATGGTCTTAAAGGGGACATTTTTTTTTTATTGCATTTAGTGTCTTTTTTGACACCAGATCTCACATTTAAGAGGTCCCGTCATGCTTCTTTCTATTACAAGGAATGTTTACATTCCTTGTAATCTGAATAAAAGTGACCCAAATTTTTTTTTATTCAGATTACATTCCTTGTAATCTGAATAAAAGTGACCCTTTTTTTTTCTCAAAAAGGCAGGCTAAAAACAAAAATTAAAAAGTAAAATAAATAATAAAAATACAAATTTAAGCGCCCCGTCCCGCCAAGCTCGCACGCAGAAGCGCATACGTAAGTGCCGCCCGCATATGAAAACTGTGTTCAAATCACACATGTGAGGTATCGCCGTGATCGTTAGAGAGCAATAATTCTAGCACTAGACCTCCTCTTTAACTCTAAACTGGTAACCTGTAGAAATTTTTAAGCTTCGCCAATGGAGATTTTTAAGTTCCAATGCTTGTCACCATTCCACGAGCAGGGCGCAATTTTAAAGCATGACATGTTGGGTATAAAGTTACTCGGCATAACATTATCTTTCACAATATAGAAAAAAATGGGCTAACTGTTTTATTCTTTAACTCAAAAAAGTGATTTTTTTTTAAAAAAAGGACGCTTGTAAGAATGCTGCGCTTATGGACTGCCATTTTATTCTCTAGGGTGTTAGTAAAGAATATATAATGTTTGGGGGTTTGAAGTAATTTTCTAGCGAAAAAAAATGATTTTAACTTTTAAACACCAAATCTCAGAAAGAGGCTCTATCCTTAGGAAGTTGGAGGTAATCCCTGCAAATTAACCACTTGTTTGGCTATGGGACAGGAAGTGAAGGGAAATCTCTGCAATGTGACATGGCGAAAAAAAAATTGAGCAGGGCTTATAACCCTCCCTTGCTCTATCCAAAATTAAAAAAATAATAATAATTTTGGCCTATAGTTCTACTTTAAGGTCTCATTCATACAGGACGCGGAGTTAGAAACGTGCCTAAACACGTTTACAAAATGGGGCTTTAGGTGCGTAAAATGTCTGGGTGTTCATTCCTTCCATTGGCCAGAATATTCATTTATTCTGGCCATTGGAACGAATAAGCGCTAAATGCTCCTAGTGCTTAAGCATGTTGGGCTTTTTTTTTGCGACAAAGCGATCCTCTCCTGAACACTGTATGTGGAAAGACACATAGGCTAACACAGCAGGGCATTTATAGGCAGGAAAAAAAAGTAAAACGGCTATTTGACATCTAGTGTACAATATTTTATCTTCATCTGACTTAACAGAAAAGAACATATTTGCTAAATATTTTTAACCCTAATCATAATAAGGAAATTATGTGCAAAATGCATGCATCCCCTTTAAGATTAGAGTGGTGTTTAATTATACTGGTAAGTTTAAGATGCTCAAAGAACTCAAAGAAGAGTCTGCGTAATGATCTAGGTTTTTTTTTTTGTTCTATTGTTATCCCTGATATGCCAGTAACCAAAGTTATCTGCAGTTTGCTTGGCTTGCTATGGATAAATAGACCTTTACCCAGTACTACTTTGTGCTTGGGTACCCACCTGTATAAACAGATACTTGAAAACCAACACAACCCTCTATTGTCTATAGCCAATTTTACAGCAATTAGCGCATGATCTGTCTTGACATGTAAGTAAGCATACTTATTAACTGATTATTGCAGACCCCATAATGCCGCACAGGAGCAGCTACTTGAATCAGTGTGAGGTCTGACCTCCTGACCTAAAAACTAGTTTGGGGTCATTGACAGCCACTGAAGTAGTATTTTCAGAAATGTCAGGCCATATAATTCAGCGCATCTCTTGTAATGTGGAACACAAGAGGTTCAAGATTAAGTAATTGTGATTTTTTTCCTCTCTCATTTGCAGGTGTGTTAATTGGGCAGACTAAACTTCTTAAAGGTAAGAAAAGATAAGATCTAGTTACACGTTGGTATATGTTTTTTATTGTTTTTTGGTTTCGTGATGACATGGTAGTTGTCGAATTTAAAAGTGATGTTAAAGCTTCTGATTTTTTTACATTAAAATATTGAACATGTTATACTTACCTACTCTGTGCAGTGGTTTTGCACAGAGCAGCCCTGATCCTTCCCTTCTCGGGCCCCCACCAGCGCTCCTGGCCCTGGCAGAATGCACCCTGAGCAAGCACCTCCATTTAAACACACACAGACGTGGCTCAGCCCCACCCCTCTCTCTCCTCATTGGCTCACTGACGTGATTGACAGCAGTGGGAGCCAATGGCGAGGAGGAGGGAGAGTCCCTGGAGAGGGACTCTATTTGTGCTCAAGACCATTGTTACTGAGAAAGGAGGTGGGAAGCCAAAATTTTGGAGCTGTCTCCAGACAAGAGCTAGGCCCCTTTCAAACTTATGCGAGTTGTCCTGCGACTTGGGACTGCGAAGTCTCATGACAAGTCCTTCCCCATTATTTCCAATGAGTACCATTCATATCTGTATGACTTCAAGTTGTGCCGACTTCAAAGTAGTCCCTGTATTACTTTGGCCCAACTTTGATGCAACTTGAGGTCCATAGACTTCAATGTTAAACCCTCAAAGTCTCATGCAAATCGCACCTGAATAATATAGATGTGATTTCTGTACAACTTTGTAATATGTTTTCATTGCGCCAAAGTTGCAACATAGTCGGACCAAAGTCGTACTGATTGCGGTAAAATTGCAGCAAAAAATTGTGGTAAAATCGCATTGCACAAGTGTGAAAGGGGCCTAAAGCTTCCAATGGCATCACCTGTTCTGGGGATATATGTCTAAGAGGAAAATTCCCTGTACTTTTCTCTCACTTCTCCAATTTCCCCAGTGGTACACAAACAGCAAAAAAATAAACTGGCATGGATCTTAACCCTTACCTACTCTATGCAAAACTACAAAAAAGGCTATACATCTAGGCATCACCCTGTAATAGTACATTATTCGGCATTGTTCCTAGCAGTCAGACTGATTCTATCTTTTTTAATGCAGGTTTGACAATAGAAGTAAAATGTGATTGCTTGCTGTGGGTAGCACTTTTCCTTTCCATCACTTTCAGTTAGTCAGTGCTAGTGTATACGTGGATCCACTGCTGAGAAAAAGCAAGGGCAAGTTGCAACCAGTCTTACCTTGGTTCTGATCACAGTATACTGAAAATTATAATTGACATGGGTTTCTAAACTTTGCACTTTGTGGCTTTTTGCTTTTCTCTTTTAAACCCCAAATCCAGCTTATAAAAAAAAAAAAATCTTACCAGCACTTTGTAAAATATAAAAATAAAGCTTTTCGGGCTGCAATAATTGACCAATTTGCTAAATTGCCCCCCCTGGATTCTTGATCTGCCCAATGCCGGAGAAAAAGAACCTGTAATGTCATATGACCACACGAATACCTATGAAAAAAAGTATGTTTGGAAAAAATAGTGTGCTAATTGAACTCCAAGGGTGGCAGTGTGGCTGTAAATGGGGAGAAAGTCCCAGCTTGGAGCTGGGCTTTAAAAGAGAAGTATGGGTTTTGCTTTTTTTCCACCTTTATACTCGCCTATATGGATGCAGCATCAGTCCCCCGGTGTCTGTACACTGAGAACCGAGCCATCAAACACCGCCGATTGGCTCGGTTCTCTCTGATCCCCGAGCGGAGAGCTGCTGGCTGTCAATCAGCAGCTCTCCTATCTCCCTCCACGCTCACTGGAGCGATGAGCTGTGGAGGGGCGGGGATCGGCCGTCTCAGGCTCTCAGGGGCTCGCTGATTTGGCTTGGGCGGCTGTCGGTCCGGGCACCTGTCAGATCCTGACTCTTGAAGTCGCGATGACGTGGTGCCTGTCCCGACTCCAGTGATGAGTCCGCTCTCTGCTGAAAATGGGTCACAGGAGTGCAAAACGAGTTGCACTCCTGTGATCCACAGGAGAAGTATGACCAAACGAGCTCAGGCCATACTTCTCATTTAAACCTCATACACACCACAATCTGATGTTAGTACAGCGATCTCCACTGCTGAGCTATTGTGTTCTGACAGGGGAACACCAGAAATCTCTGGTCAGTGCTCTCAGCCATTGGAGAGTAAAAAATGTATAAGATGTGTAAAATGCTGAAATGTAGACGGAAAAGATGTATATGATACCGGAAGAAGAAAGGAGTTGGATGATAAAATACTCGACTAATGAAATACTAGACTGATAAAACTGGACAATATTTTAACAACCGATGAGAAGAGTAAGGAGAAAAATATATATAAAGAATTGTTCATGAAAATGGATGGCTAAATGTTTGTGTTCATGCATGGTGGCAGAGCACACCCATACATACATATGCACACAATCTCACACACACATATAAAAACAAATAGACACACATGTATATGCATGCATCCTTGGGAAGCACTCCCATCACACTATTGTGCAGGGGTCATTTTTTTGTATTTCTACATGGAGCATGGTGCCTGGGCTATCATAGCCGTCAAAGCAATTAGGGGCATATTGTGAAGCTGGGGTAAGGTACCAGAAAAACTTAATTTTATAGGAATTCTCTAGTGATGATAAACTGAGCGAGCTACAGGCTGTGCTAGACCAGGCATCTGACCATTGCTCCTCTGTGGGTGGATTCCAGTTCAATCTCCCAGGCAACCAAGGACAAGGATTTACTTTTGCTTGTTGAAGAGAAAAGGGAAGAGTCAACTGAGATTAGTCCTTCAGCATGGGGGTTTTCACCACAAACACATTAAAACTATATGTTAGGAGTGAAGGCTTGCTTGCACAGACAATTCTTTGTAGTGTTAAATATGTAAATGGGGGAAAGAGTTTGTTGGGCATCTTATGTTTTATGAGATTTTGGAAAGGTATAATGTCTTGATGATTTATATAATTGAGTATACTGTGTGATAGCTGTTCACAGCTCAC
Organism: Glandirana rugosa; assembly: GCA_018402905.1. Classification (NCBI taxonomy): domain Eukaryota; kingdom Metazoa; phylum Chordata; class Amphibia; order Anura; family Ranidae; genus Glandirana; species Glandirana rugosa. Next base: position 549,196 of record BLSH010024490.1, on the reverse strand, counting down.
CAACAGAATTTAGTGAGGGCCGTTATGCCTGGTGGGAGAAGAGGGCAGCCTATTAAACCAAGGGTAGGAAGACCTAGGTTACAAGAATATTGAATGGCATTCCATACTCCCAGTGAATGTTGTAATGTTCTGGGTCTCAGGCCATGATACAAAGAAGGGATGAGACCAACATAGGATGACAACCTGGAAAAGATCTAGTAGTGGCCATAAGAGTATTTCTCCTAACGTAGGGTGGATACAAATCGATTATTTAAAAAAAAAAAATCCGATTTTTGTTATTTAACCACTTAAGCCCCGGAAGGATTTCCCAGTTTAGGACCAGAGCACTTTTTGCGATTCGGCACTGCGTCGATTTAACTGACAATTGCGTGGTCGTGCGACGTTGTACCCAAACAAAATTTGCGTCCTTTTTTTCTCACAAATAGAGCTTTCTTTTGGTGGTATTTGATCACCTCTGCATCACTTCTGATCACCGCTATAAACAAAAAGAGCGACAATTTTGCAAAAAAAAAAAAAAAATAGTTCTTACTTTTTGCTAAAAATACAAATCCAAAAAAAATATAAACATTTTTTTTTTCATCGGTTTTGGCCGATTTATATTCTTCCACATATTTTTGGTAAAAAACAATCGCTATGGGCGTTTATTGATTGGTTTGCGCAAAAGTTGCCACGGTTACGAATGATGAGAATTAATTTATGGGGTTTTTATTTTTATTTTTTATATTTTACTAGTAATGGCAGAGATCTGCAATTTTTAGCGGTACTGTGATATTGCGGCGGACATGTCGGACCATTTTGACACTTTTTTTTGGGACCATTGGCATTTATACAACGATCAGTGCTATGAAAATGCACTGATTACTGTGTAAATGCCATTGGCTGCCTGGGAAGGGGTTAACCTGGAGGGGGCGCTCTAAGGGTTAACTGTGTTCCCTCAGTGTGTTCTAAATGTATGGGGGCTGGGATGGCGGGGGAGGGGAGTGACCACAGCTTCCATATACATGAAGCCTGTGATCATATCCCTTCCCCCTCTGTCAGAACAGAGATCCATGTGAGTCCGCCCTACCCGTTCCCTGGCGCCCCCAGAACACAGTGAGCCCGCGCTCACAATTCTCGTTCTCACGGCCGTCGGGTGATGGCGGTTTGCGATAACGAACCACTTTGCCGCCATCAAGCCACGATTTTTTTTTATTTTTATTGTATTTATCTTAATGAAATGTTTTGGAGTAAAAATCTATCTACAGATAGTTTTCTATTTAAGATACATTAATTTAGTTTATTCAGCATGAAATGGAGCTTAATGAAGTAGCATGAGGCTGTGTATTCTACAATATTTATATTTTTGGTAAACTCATTCAATGAATCTAAGCTCTGCAAGCTGAGATAACATGCACTCCATTGATGCATTCACACAATTTCACAGTAACCATGAGATAAAATAAAGTCCAGGAAGGAATATTCCTTTATCTCATTGTTTTGCCAATCTATGTACACTACAAACTGTATGATTGAATTGGTTCTGATATCGCTGTTTTACTAACCTGACAGTTTATTATTCTAAATAGGAAACCTTCATTTTGTTTGCAAGTAATAAATATTCTAACTACCACCAAGAATAAGTCCTTCTATTTAAAGAGCACCTGTCATTTCAGATCCGTCATGGCAGTGCCTGTTAGCGGGCATCCACTCACCTGCTTCTGCCACGTCCCTCACCTTATTGTATCACTGCCGCATGACTAGCCGTCCCATTAAAGTGCATGGGACTGTCGGTGAGTCAACAGCGGGTCAGAGGAGGAACTGCTGTGGGACAGATATGAGAGTTGCTCTTTAAAAATTATGATTTAAATCAAGCCGTTTTATTAGTGATTTAAATCGTTATTTAAATCCACTTGATTTAAATCCCACCCTGTCCTAAAGCATGTAAAATTGCAAATGAGGGGTTGTTAATTTGTGCTACTATATGTGGGACTTTTAAACCACATATTGCAAAATTCTGCAAGTGGTGTCCATAAGGGTAATTCTGCCGGAGCATGTAACCTAGCATGGGAAGCAATTTGGAGGTATTTTAATATGCGAGTCTGCCAAGCCACTGGATCATCTTTGTCTAAACATCATGGTCATAGAGACCTGTCAGGATTTCTGGTATATAGGGTGGAATTTAAATATCCAGATATATAGAGAATAAGGATTTTCAGTGTAACCTTCAGGAGACCAACGATACAGATATATGCATAAAAATACAATTGTTTTTTTTATACAATTTTAAGCTTCCTATCAAGGACCAAAACAATCAAGATAAAATTTATACAAAAAAACGTGATCATTATAGAGCCTGAACATATTATGTCGACATGTTTTGAGGGAGCAGCTTCATCGGGACAGAGGTGCTGATCTTCAAACAGGTTAATGTACATCTCTTCATGGAAAGCAAACAGTCATCAAGGCAAAAAAATCACATATCACAAAAATATTAAGCAAGATATCCAGCAATCGTAAAATATATAAAAGACAATACGAATACAGAACAATATCTCAGAGAAAAGGAAAAGCGGCCTATACTGCTCAAAAAGCCCACATACAATATAAATAAAACACATACCTAACCAACATTAAAACCAGGACAGCACCAGGTCTGTGGGGGTAGTCTGTCTTCCCTGGCCTGAGGGGGAGGGTAAAAGAGTGCCAAAGCCTGTGCACTATAGCCTTAAAGCGGATGTAAACCAATTTGAGTTGGGCACATAAATCTGCAGTGTTTTCTTATCTCTCTCCAAAGAACTGTGACCCGTAGCTGTCTGACGGGAGATAGAAGTGTGTGATGGGGAGGTTGCTATAAATAGATTAGCACACTGCTAGTCGTCTAACAGCAGAGCTGTGCACATTGCTTTCTTCCTTTACCTATGACGAGAGGGTTGGGTGCCTTTCCTCCAATCAGCTGTCTTGACTGTATTCCACTGATCCACTCCTAGAGGTAACTAGGAAGAGAAAAATTGTTAACACGATCTCCACTTTCTAAAGGATATTTACAGGTGAAGACCGTAGATATCTCTGTGTGTCTGCTTCATTCCTCTGCTATCAGCATTGTAACTTCTGGCAAGCTCTTCCACAAAAGCAGCTGGAAATTTGTGTAGGATGGGTGAATTTAGATCGATTAGCAGAGATCTGGTCAATTCACAGCACGGCTCTGCGTATTTCTTCATTCCTCTGCTTATGTTGAGGGTGGGGGGGGGGGGGGGCTTTCCTCCAATCAGCTCTCACACAGCATATGCCAAGACAACACACCCAGTACTGGAACAGTAAGAAAAAATTCTAACACTATGTGCACTTTTTAAACCGTGTGGAAAGCTGAAGACAGCAGATATACAAATAAAACGTATGTAGTGAGATTTGTTTCATCTCTGTGTATCATCTGAGGCTGTTCACTTCACTGGGTATATGAGGGCTTACATGCACTTTAAGGGCTTATCAAATGGAGCCTATAACATAAATGTGTGTTAATAGATGCGTTTTGATAAGCATTTAATGAGCATTAAAAATGCTCCCCAAACGCCCTATGTGCTTGTCTGATGCGGTTGACACTCGTTTTTGACGTGTTAAAACCTCACCACAAACCTGTCGCAACTGCGTGGAAGCGCGGTTGTGGCACGTTACCATAGACTTGAATGGAAACAGCTGAAATGTTTCAACTCCTTTCAAACTTGACATGAAGCGTCAATTTTAAGTGAAGTGACGCGAACGCTTAATTATTTAATAATGTGAGCAGCACTTTGTGCTGTCCATATTATCAACTGCATGGTCGTTTTGAGGAGCGTTAAAACACCCCTCTAATGCCTGCATTCAATGCCAGTGTGAACTTAGCTTTAAAAAGATGCAGGAGAAGAGGCCGGGAAAGACAGCAACACCCTCACAATACCAGAAACATGAAACTGAAAATATGAAAAACAAACAAAAATAAAAAACCCAAAATACAAACAAAAAAAAAATACATTTTTATGTATCCAGCAGATGTTTACTTATAAATGAACATGTAGCACGCACACTAGAGAAAAAAACACATGCAATTATGTAATTCACCTCATTACATATAATGCAAGATGAATCCTGTAGTTAATAATATAAGGAAACAAAAACAATTTTTTTTTTTTTTTTTTAAGAGAATGTGTTGGTAAGGGGTATGTTTGAATTCTAGGGGTCTCCCATGTAATCATTCCAGAAAGAGGGCATAGCTAATATAATCGTTAAACCCTAACTAATGCCAGAAATCTGAGCATGTCAAGGTTATAACAATGATATTTGGCAAAATGTCTTGCAGTCTACCGATTTTGTTACCATAAATGCGGTCACAAATACATTGCTATAATCTCCTCCTGATCGTTCCGATAAAAAATATATTACAACCACAAGTCAGCAGGTAGACCACCACCGTACAGTGGACAAAGTGGCGTGGATTGAAATGTATATGAGGCGCTAGTTCTATTTTTAAGATTTTGTTTTTGATCATTTTAATCTTGAGAATACTGGGGTAATTTGCTCCATAGAGGAGGATTTAAGGAGTTTCCCTAGGTAGAGGAGTCTGGGGACCTTTTTAAAGTGGTTGCAAAGCCACCCCCTCCAAAAAAAAAAAAAAAACCTGCAAAGCAAAGGCATAATGAGCTAGTATGCAGCGCATACTAGCTCATTACTGCCGAGGGCACGCGTACTCGCCCTCACTGCAGTCGCGCCGAGGCGGTTAGTGTCATGACCTCGGGCGCGACACTAACGTGCCTCGGTATTTGGGTCTTCCTACAGCGGCCAGTGTCACCACACGGCTCTGGTGACGTTGTCGAATCAAGGTTCCACAAAGTATTACTCGATCATACGCGACGTATGATCGAGTAATACGGAAACGAAACGTCCAAAAAAAAAAAAAAAACCTCCCCCACCGAAACGTTGGTGAAATTTTTCCAGGGGTCTGAGGGGATGGATCCCTTTGTGGAATTTAGGAGGAGATACCTCGTTTAATGGGGTCATAAGAGTTCTAATTTTACTAGTTTTTGTTTTAGA
>BLSH010024490.1:533561-544146 GCA_018402905.1 Glandirana rugosa | reverse complement strand
AAATTGATGTCCATTCGGAAAAAAAAAAAAAAAAAAAAACCTGCAAAGCAAAGGCATAATGAGCTAGTATGCAGAGCATACTAGCTCATTATGAAACACTTACCTTGGAATTAAGCTGTTGCAGTGGTCTCGGCACACCACTGTGACCGGCGACATCCTTCTGGGTTTGTGGCTCCGTCCAATCACAGCGCGGGCTCCAGCACTGTGATTGGCGGAGCCGCGCGGATGGGAGCTGTCATTTCCGGTACAAATACAGAAGAAATGTTGGCACTTGCAGATACAGGGGATATCTCCTAAACCATACAGGTTTAGGAGATATTTCCTGGACCTACAGGTAAGCCTTATTGTAGGCTTACCTGTAGTTAAAAGCGGTTGTCGTGACTTGACAACCACTTTAAAGAAGAACTTGACCATGTTTTGAAGTTAGCAGTCACAAGTGCTATAGCACTTATGGGAACTGGAAACTGTGTATACAATTCCATTTTAAAGGCACAATTAGTTTTTTAAATCCATCAAGGTTTCAAGGGAAATGAAAGTGTTAGTAAACTTTTTTTTTTTTTTTTACCTACAGGTAAGCTTATAATAAAGTTTACCCATAGGTAGAATTAATATCTCCTAAACATGCACTTAGATGCCTGCGTGCATGCGTGGAAGTGACCTCATTGCGGCTCGTCCAGTCAGATGGCCAGAGTCCCGAATCCGGAAGGAAGACCGGGTGAAGATGGAAGCCTGTGCAGCGCGCCGCTGGAGAGCTTCTTTTTAAGGTAAGTCTTTCATAATGTGCTAGAGTGCGGTGCATACCCCTTTAAGACGAAGTACTTTGATTGAGTAATATATTGTCCTGGATGGGTACATTTTTGTAGAAGAGAAATAACACAGGAAATAGAGGTATGGGGTGAAGTTGGAGAATGTCATCCAGAAAAAGTATTGGATCATGATTGATGCTCTCTATTTCAAGGCCCTTGATGTCCAATTTTTTTTTTTTTTTTTTGGCATAATACTTCCCTGGTGGTGAGGGACTAGATTTGAGCTTGTGGATGATGAGGTCTCATGAAGTGTTAAAAAGTTTGTGGTGCTCTTTGACAAAATATAAATTGGCTAGCCTCCATATTCTGGAACGAAGTAAAAGCAAATTATACACAATATAGAGTCATCAATAATGGCAGAGGACACCTGTAACTAATGATGGTCTGGGCTGCCTGGACCTCCCATCAGAAGTGCGTCAAGCATCGAGAAGTGGTGTCATTTTCATATGTCGGAGAGGGACCTGCATGAAGGTAAAGCTGTCCCTAAAAGGATGATCACACCCTGAGGACAGGGGAAAAGAGACAGACCAGCAGGTCAAAATAAGTTATTACCAAAATATTGTTACAAATGTTTTGAAAAAACATTGAAAAAACAAACTCTGTCTGATGCCACTGAAAGTAGATAATTGAGAAATTCTGTTGCCACCGAATAGACTAATATCACCCTGAGTGTAATCAGTGCAGCAATAGCCTGCAAAACCAAATACTTGTGAACCAGCTTGTCAAGCAGAAATCCAACAAGGTTGGGGTGTTGCATAATTATATTTGAGGATGTAGATCAGGGGTTAGGATAGGTCACGGTAGTAACCTAGGTTGGATTAAAAAGGCTTCATTAGTTGGAAGGCACTGATCCAGAACTATTATGGAGGTTAGTAAAGTCAGCGGTCGGTGACTTAGCAATAAAGTAGCCAGGCAACTAGCAGCTTCAGAAACATTGTGCTGACTGCATCCAGAGCTATAAGCAGCTGCGCTTGCATGCAAGCTCATCTCTTTATTGCTAAAGCTTAGCACTGCCTCTCCACCTCTAAATGTGTGTTTCAGGGCAAAATAAAGAAAAAATATTTAGTTAATCTCTGCAATTTATGTACCTTTTTATGTCTCCATGCTTTATTCCTATAAAGTCTCTGCAAGTACAGAAAAATAGCTGTTTGTTTTCAGCTCAAAAGTTCTACTATGGGCTGACACGCATTTTGGTGTACGCCATGTCCAGTTTTGTTATGCTAAGCCACTCAAACCCTTCAACTCTTAGATCCTATAAAGCAAACACACTTATTATGTAGTCCAATGAATGCCATGGGAGCGTCAGTGTCCAGGAAGTGGGGAGAAGCCAAGATTTGTATATAATTTTGTAAAATTATGTCAGACAAATAGTAAATGCCCAATGTTAATGGTGCCACATCCCTGAGAAGAATGAAAATGCAAAAAAATATAATGGATGGGACTTGGTAGGCACCAAAGTAACTTACACCAATAAAAATGCAAAACATTTATGGTACATCACATTAAAAACAGGTACAAAGATTAAAAACATGTAAATTCCCTATACAAATTAGTCACATGTGTAAATGCATGGATACCCCAAAACCACACCGGGATCATGAGTGGGGAAGTGCACGGTGACGCGTTTCAGCTTTCGTTGTCCTCTTCAGGGAGTTAGTGCAAAAGGGCAAGTTCTACAAATGGCCAATTATTAACCAACTAGTATAAAGATATGGCTAACCACATTATATTTCTTAAATAATTTAACATAACAAAGAATAGGCAAACTTACAATGTTGGTAATGGAAAGGGCCAACACAACTATAGGACACCCCAGGATCCCATGAGAAAATCAAGCGCAGCAGGGGGGAGAATTCAAGGGACAAACTGCCGCAGACCAAAGATAAACAATTAAGAAAATTGAATCACTAATGTGGTTTTAAAAAAACACGTCACCCCAAATATGGATGAAAATAAAAAACTTGCATATGACACAGACACGTCCAGGAATGTCTCAAGGCAGATGCCTATGAGGGCACTATAGATCTTGCAAAATAGTATATAAGGAGGGATACCGCAAACCCCTTTAAAGACGTATCTGTAAACCCAAAATACGGTTTTAATCACTATTGCATTATAGGGATATAAACATTCCAAAACCATGACAATCCCTATCACGGTGAGAAAAAAAAAAGGACGTGGATCTGGTCAGTATAGCCTCCATAAATGCTACACCTAAGGCTGTGCCCCAGCACAGCTATAATAGGAACCAGTGTGGAGACTCACGGCAATATATAGGTTTGTATATCATTTTTACAGTAGCACAGTTACAGTAGAAATCCTCTGGTGTTTTTTCCAAATACTCTGTATTGCCCATATTTTTAACTCCTTTAAGTACAATTTTCATTAAATGGGAGGAGGGTATAATGGTATAATTAGTTTGGTGTTTTATTTAGCCTGCCTCCTTAATGCATGCTCATTCACAAATGAGTCTACAAGATGTAGCTTGGCAATACAGAAAATGATTCAGCAGGAGCATTTGGCCTGCTTCCTCTCTTGATGTGACATGAGATAATATAATGTGATTTACAATGTAGACCAGGCACAGTTTGTCTTCCATGCATGCTTTTCTTAGTTGTTCCAGTCTCGTTGGTCTGAGCTGACTCCTGTGTTAGGTAGGGGTTTAAGGGGAATCGGTTTACAGAAACTGAGATGGCTGAGAATGCTTCTCCTGGACGGCCAAGAAATGCTGTGTAGACAGCAAAGAAAAAGCTTCAGAGGTATATCACATTTCAAGGCTGTATGATGCATCTTGATATATGTATAACCACCTACGCAAAGCTCACGTGTAAGCACATTCACAGGAAAATCTTTGTTCTGCTCAGTATGCTACTCTGGGGTCTAACTCACACACACCTGTACATAACTGTAGTCTAACAATCGCAGTACGCATTTTGCTTTTATGTTTTATAGATCTTTTCATGCCTTTGCTTAAAATCGAACATAAAAATCCATCCCATTAAGTTATTTTACTGTTGTGTTTTTCACGGCAAGCACATTATATGTGCACTTCATAGTTCTAAGCATTGGGGCAAAGAAAACACCCTTGATGCCCCTAGTTACTCACACCATGCTTAATAGGCAAGAAATGGTTAAACAGAGGCGTGTTTCGTTTCACCGTTGCTTTTACTTTATATAGTCTGTTAAAATAAGTGCAATAATTTAACGGTTGAATGAAAGGTTTAGTGCAGGGGTCTGCAAACCTTTCAAACAAAGGGCCAGTTTACTGTCCTTAAGACTTTAGGGGGGCCGGATTGTAACTGGCGGGGGTAGAAAATGTCTTGGGCCCAGCACCAGTGAGAATAAACATGGCCTCAGGCTTGGTAGTCAGTAGGAGGAGGAGTAGGAGCCCCATCATTGGTATTAGTGGGAGGAATAATACCCCATCATTGGTATCAGTGGAAGAAACTGTACCCCCCATCATTGTTGTCAATGGGAGGAATAGTGCTCTAACATTAGTGTCATTGGCAAGAATTATGCTCCACTGTTTGTGTCAGTGGAAGGAATAATGCCCCACTGTTGGTGTCAGTATGAGGAATAATGCCTCATATCACTGGAAGGAATAGGGCCGAATAAAGGCTAGCATATGGCCGCAGTTTGGAGACCTATGGTTTAGTGTAACAGAACACGTGTAATAGTTTAACACATTTTTACAGTAGTTTATACAGTATATATTAGACCAAATAGAGGGACAACTGAGCAATTAAGAGAGACCTGTATGATAAAAAATCTTTTGGGGGTCCAAGAGAATCTGCTAAATTTAACTGTCCATTTAAACCTTACCATAATATAAGATGCCATTGTGGTGTATGCCTCGTGGCTAATAAACTTGGTATAATTACAGTTTTTATATTTTTCTTATTACGAGACTCGTGCTGTGCAAAACCAACACATCTACCCTTACTTTGAAATGCCCAAATGTTAGCAGTTTGTCTCCTTACCCAAGGTGACTTTGTAGGTCTCTAAATGCTAAAAAGAAAGAGTGTATTCATAGTTAGTGCATATTTTCATCTATTATTGCACTGTTTTGCCTTCAACTACTTTTTATGATTTTTACAAGGTTGATCGTTCTTAGTTTTGTACTTTATATTGATTATAGATTTGCAAATTAACCACTAGAAACAAACTTTTAAAAAATCTGTATACCTACCCCCTTAAAGTATCAATAGATAGATGATCTTCCAGTAGTGAGAGGAGTATTTTTTTTTTTTTACGTAAGGCACACACTCAGGAAATCATCTCCCAAAGAGCCCCTTTCCCTACACACAGTGTATGGACAAACTTTGGGTAGTCAAGGGCAGCAGCATATGTTAGCTGGAAAATAAATCACTGTATGTATCTGGAGAGGGGTGGGGGACAAGTAGAGGTTCTGTAGAGCAACACTTTGAGCCCTTAAACACTGAGGCAGTTTTCAGACGTTGTAGCACTAGAAATAGTGCCTGTAAAGCACCTGAAAACTGCCTCCCCATGCTGTCCCAGTGTGAAAGCCTGAGTGCTTTCACACTGGGGTGATGTGCTTGCAGGACGTTAGAAAAAGTCCTGCAGGCAGCATCTTTGGGGCGGTGTGGGAGCGCCATTGGAATGCATGGGCAGCGATTCCGAAGCATCTGAAAAGCGCTTCCGAAGCGCCGCAACATGGGCACTTTTGACTCCTTCTTCTAGTAGCTGAAAAGCACCACTTAAACAGTGGTAAAGCGACGCTGACACAAGCGCCGCTTTACCACTGACGCCCACACCGCCCCAGTGTGAAAGGGCTCTTAGGGTTGACCATGTTTGTTAGGACTTAAAGCGGAACTCTACCCATAATAACTTTCATAAAACATATTGTTCTTTAACAAGGAACATATATTCCACATTAATTATTTCACCAAAATTAGTGGGTGCTGTAAATTGCCTCTAGCATTGCTGCTGTTTCTCCTTGCTGGAGGCTGCCATTTTGCTGAAGCCCTGAGCCGCAGTAAATCATAAAGTAGAACTAAACTTGACGATTTAACGGTTTCAAAAAACAGTTGAATTCCTGGAATGCCGGGATTGCTAACTGTCACATTTGCTTGTAACCTACCATCAAATGGCCGGTGTCATAGATAAATGTGCAGCACTATGGCAGTTGAAGAAGTAGCTTCTTTGGCTGTAAGGGCCGGTTCACACTGCACCGATCCCGGAGATCGCATATGATTCGCACCCCACCGCAGTGTGATCACATGCGATCTCTGTGTGATGCAAATACAGCCATAGAGATTGTATGGCTGAATTTGCAGTGCAATCAGAGCAAACTCGCAGGGCCAGAATCAGATCGCATGGGTGTTCAAACCATGCAATACGATTCCTGTGCGAGTTTGTAGTTTGCATTGCGATATGCAAACTGATTTGGGGGTGTCATTACCTTTCTATTGACACCCCCCACAGTTCGCATATGGCAGTGTGAACTGTCCCCCGGAGACATGCAATGCGGGAACCCACAGTGGATTCGCAGGGTTCCCGCATCGCTGCAGTGTGAACTGGCCCTAAAGGATAGGAGTGTTTAATTCCGCTTTAAAGCGGTTATCTACCCTAAAAAAAAATAAAAATAAAAACCTGCAAGACAATAGCATAATGAGCTAGTATGCACCGCATACTAGCTCATTATGAAATACCTTGAAACGAAGATCCGACCGGGCTGCTCGGTCCCCTCTGTGGGAGCGGACATCTTCCCATGGATCTTGCTTCTGGGTACGCGGCTCCGGCGCTGTGACTGGCTGGAGCCGCGAGACATCACTCCCGCGCATGCGCGCGGGACCTGTTTTTTCCGGCAAGGTCTGGAACTAATGCCGGGCCTTTGCCGGGACATACACGGCGCATGCGCCGTAATGCCACATTGAATTAGAAAGGGAATATCTTCTAAACCGTACAGGTTTAGAAGATATTCATTTTACCTACAGGTAAGCCTTATTCTAGACTTAACTGTAGGTAAAAGTAAACAAAATGGGTAGACAACCGCTTTAAGGCTTTCAGCAGATTGGTCTCTACAAACTTGGCAGTGACTTAAAATAAAGAGAAACTGAGCATGTGTAGAGCAGGGTGTATTACTGGATTTTTACACAGTATAGACTTAGCTATACCTGCAAAAGGGGCCAGCCTGACGTGATTTTTAGGGTTTTATTTTCTGACCAAGTTCCACTTCAGTTTCTCCATATCCCCCCCTTGTATCTTTGTTGCTGGAATATCTTCAAAATGAATACCTGCACAGTGAATTCAGCATTGTCCCGTTGCAATCTTCTGCCCATGTAACACTGCACACGGCCTGTGCCAGGCAGATCCGATGACGTTGCAGGCTTGTCCTCAGCCTTCTGGTAGATGTGATGGGAGTTTCCCAGGAGGTTGCAAGACCAGGGACATGTCATTCTGGCCTAGGATATACTGGCTTGTGAGTTCAGAATAAAATTATTAAAACCGAAAACGAGAAAATAAAAAACTGGCATTTGTAATAGTGCAGCGTGGGCGGGGAAGGATTTAAACAAAATAAACTCCCTTTCAGGAGTTAATTTTTATTAGCAGTTGTAAAGGCTAACTTTTTTTTTTTTAAAGGTAAAAAACCCTTTCATGTTCTGCTCTACCCCTCCCGTAAATATTTACAGTACCTGGAAGGAATAGTTTATGTACTAATAAAAATATATATATATAGTATAAAAAACACCTACAACTTGTAAACTGAAATAAAAAATCCATTGACAGTGTTTTGAAATAGGATGAAGTTAAACTCCCTCCTCCCTGTATTTTGCTATGTAAAATGGAAATATACTGTTAGCTGCCTTGTTGCCATTGTTGTGGTTATTTTTATTTTAAAGGCTTGCTGGTGTTGGGTATATAAAGGATGAAAAATACATGTTGCTCCTACACCATGTAGGAAGATTTAGCTGCTAGTCATTGCTCCCAACCCCCAGCACTCCATGTGATTCCCATCTAAAGATCGAGTCCCTCTTGGCACATGGCAAGAGATGTCACTTCTTATCTGTTGCCAAAGTTTTCCGCTAGTAGTATTCCCCCTCCCCCACTCTAGCATAGTTCAAGTGACTTCATCTTTGTATTAATGAAGTCCTTCTAACTGACAGTGTCATAGTTAATATCATCTTTGTGCATATATGTGAATAATAATATACATAGGGCTCAGACAGCTTTATAGACTCAGTTGGGGTTGGAGCTCTGGCCCTCCACCCAATATTGAAAGACTGGTTTGAGAGGACCTTTATTGTACTCAATAGATATTACTTAATACTGCTTGATACTTGATCAGCCTGATTGTAATCTGGAGTCTTTGGAGATGACAGCTGAAAGGCTGGTAAATGTACATTGTGGTTTATCTATTATATGAAAATGGTTCAGTCATTTCTCCCTCTGCAAATCTAAAACATAATTTTCTTCGAATTACTCAGTTATTTTCCAGCTTATTAACTTATGTTTGTGAATCATGCTGTTCTGCATGGGGTCTGTTAGCACAGCTCCGGCTTCAGTCAAAGCAGGCATAGAAGACTGGTGTTAACACTTTAATGGAATGTTGCATTTTTCATGTGTACATGATCACTCTACAATAAAACTACTCCAGATTGCATCTGCAGTTGTGCCGGCTCTTCATTGTATGTATGTGGATTCCTTCTTATGGATGGGAGAGAGAGCACCTACAATGGACATGCCATCAGCTGATTGATCCTCTACCATGGTTTCTGCTGTTCAGAGCGTTGTGCACTTTATGTTGGATGGACTTTAATGGAAAGTCTTGAGAGTAGAGACAGATTATCAAGTGATGATTTTCATACAAGGAATGAAGTACCTGGATTTTAGGGAGATAGTATGCAATCCTTCATAGCAACCAGATGTCAGAACATTTACTGTAGATCCTTTCTGAGCGGTTACATTTTGCGTGTTAAATTCTACAGAAACTACTGGCAATAAATTATTCTGGACCCTATTTTAAAATGTTCTGCTTCCAACATCACAGTATATTGCTATAAATGCTTATTTTTATATTTATAAAATTCACAGCACAGTGGTGGAGCTTTCAGTATCTTATGAGGTGTGCGTTGCCATGCGTCCACCTGGATAGGGGATCACTGTCCTATGAACTGTCAATCATATGGCGGGTTTCCTTCTCCTGACACCACCCTCCATCTTCTGGAAAAGTGAAGCAGTGGCAAAGCAAGGGTTAGTCCATAGTGCTGCATTATGAATTGGTTGTCCCCCACATCACTATTTTCCTCAACCTATATTTCTTTTTTTTTTTTTTCAAAGCATAATTTTTCTCAGGTCTTTTTTGTATGTACAAAGGTGTACAGCATTTATTTTATGATGGTGCTTTGAACATACAGTATACTAATGCAATGGCTTTGTCACTGCATGTGCTGAGTTTCATATAATCTAATCATGTATGACTCTTCACTGAGTATCTTTGCCTAATTGGAAATACAATAGATCAGTGATTATAGTACGTAATGACTCTCATGCCTTTATAATTCACCACTCATAAGGATGTATCATCAGTGAGTTAATCCCTTTTATTTACATGGTCTGCAGTCAGAGAGCATACAGGGAGTGCAGTAGACCCGGCTTAATCCTATTAGAACAAATCGTTCAATGACCTCAGTCTGTACAAAGCAAATACAGTGCAACCCACCATAGGACGCCAGTGGATGTGCACATAATTTAGGGAGAATCAGTGGAGGTGAGAGCTGCCCATAAACTCAAGCTTGACTATACATGCATTGAATATCTATGTATGGCCGTTCCCATCCATGAGAAGTCAATGTATTGATCAACTTCTGACAAATGGTCCAGCTGGAAAATTTTGCTTCGGACAACATTTAAAGCCTATTGGCTGCAGCGCTGATCAGTGTATTCTGACAGTGGGGATTTATGGTTGTCAGAATACAATGACACAACAGGGAGGATTTCTCCATCCCACCTCAGATTTGTGGATGGCAATATGTCTTTTTAAATACAAGCTTTACAATCACTTTAAGGCTGAATGAAAGTAGTCCTGGCTCCTCCCTCCTGCCGAGTGCACACAATAGCAAGACTCTTACAAGCTTAGTCCTGTGATTGGACATTGTCCATTCAAACGCACAGCATTTCTCCCCCCAATCTCTCCTCATTGTCTCACTGGCTGTGGCTGACAGCAGAAGGAGTCAATGGCTCCTACCGCTGTGAGCCAATGAGAGAGAGTCCTGGAAGAGCTGCTGGTCTCATGCACATAGCTGGATCGAAATGGGGCTCAGGTAAGTATAAGGGGAGGGGGGGGGGGATTTGGGTGGGGAGCTGCACTTAGAATGTATTTTAACTTAATGCATAGAATGCATCAAGGTAAAAAAAAAAAAACTTCTGCCTTTAGAACCACTTTGTCGGCCATACTTGGATCAAAATTTGGCCGGTTCAACAGGAACTGGCCAAATTTCTGTCCATGTATGCGCAGGCTGATGTCTATCGATGGATCATGTGCAATTGGCCTGTCAGATTTTTGGCATGTGTTCACTGGCAGCAGCAATAGACCTTAACAGTAATCAGTGTGTTCTGCCTGATAGGAAGCAACTGCTGATAATCATGACACACCAGTGATAAGTGGCTGCAGAGATTACTATTGTAACCTGCTACTGCAGTAAGGGTCCTTTCACATGGGCTTTCTGCCCAGCGGACTCCGTTATGCATAGTGGGGGATTGATCCGCTGAGCATGAGGATGACAGGTCCGTCTCTGCTCACTGTGCTCAGTAATTCA
>BLSH010024490.1:511967-523599 GCA_018402905.1 Glandirana rugosa | reverse complement strand
TGGTGGTGGTGGTGTGTGGGCCGTGGGTAGTCAATGGTGGCGGTCAGTGGCTGATGGGTGCCGGGTGTGTGGTGGTGGTGGTTACTGATGGGTGACTGGCGGTGCACACTGATGGGTGCCTGGTGTCTGGCGGCGGTCACAGATGCGTGACAGATGAGTGGCGGTGGTCACATATATGTGTGACGGGTGACAGGTGACTGGCGGTGGTCACTGATGGGTGACGGGTGACTGGCAGTGGTCACTGAAGGGTGACGGGTGACTGGCAGTGGTCACTGAAGGGTGACGGGTGACTGGTGGTGGTCACTGATGGGTGACGGGTGAGTGACGGCGGTCACTGATGGATGACTGGCGGTGATCACTGATTGGTGACGGGTGACTGGCGGTGGTCACTGATGGGTGACGGGTGGTGGTCAGTGATGGGTGACTGGCGGTGGTCAGTGATGGGCGACGGGTGACTGGCGGTGGTCGGTGACGGGTGACATGCCACGGTCACTGACGGGTGATGGTTGACAGGTGCTCTTTATGATTGCAGTCTGAGGACAGGTACACTTTATAATGACAGGTACACTTTATGGGGGCATATGTGGTGACTGTTAGGGTGACAGGTGCATTGGAGGGGGCAGGGGGGGTCAGTGTAATTGTACTATACAGATCAGTAACTCACTGATCCCAGCTCTTCTCTCCTCACACTGGACACTGTGTGAGGAGAGAAGAGCTGGTAACAGTGAGTTACCGCTCTGTTTACACTGTATGTGATCGGCTGTGAAGTAGATCACAGCCGATCACAAGGTATCAGCCGCCGGCCGGCGGCTGATACTAGTGTCGGTGACAGGCAGTGTTCCCCAGGAACACGCCGCCACCGACATGCACGCGCAGCGCGCTCCCGATCGCGCACATGCGCCGTGCGAACGGCGGGCGTGCCGTATGTGATCAGCTGTGACTTCGTCACAGCCGATCACGTGGTGAACAGCCATAACCAATGGCTGTTCACCCCTGTCGGTGAAGCGGCGTGTCCTGGGGACACGCCGACACCAACAGAGCCGGGATGCGCGCGCCCGATCGCGCCCAATTCCGGCTTAAAGGGAGGACGTCATATGATGTCCACCCGCTGTGAGAGCAGGACCGCTCCGCCGTCATTTGACGGTGGGCGGTCCTGAGGCGGTTAAAATCATGAAAGGTTATTCTATCCACACATCACATGGTTTGTAACCTAATAGTTCTCAACCCGCATTAAGTAATTAACCAATAAGGAGAAAGAAAGCCAATAACAGTTAAAGCAGGTAATCATCATTCCAGTCCGACGCGTTTTGTCTTCAGGGAATGCCGTAAGTGGAGCATCTGAGAAAACAAAAATATATTTTACACAGTATATATTCCAAAAACATACACAAATAACATAAATTAATTAACTTTATTCTATATGCATTATTTTACAAATTGTGTGAAACCAGTTTAGTGATGTCCATAGAGATGCGTATAACTTCCACTGAAATGCCACCCAGAGATACCAAAGGGTGCACACAATCACACGGGCAAGGTCAAGACAGGTCCCACCTCCAGGCCAACAAACAGATAACCTCAGAGTAGTAGGGGAACCCACGTCATTAAATATGTCTGGCCAAAAGTTCCAGAATGGTGCTAAAAAGGAATGCCATAAAGAACACAGTGCATTAACATGCATATAAGTGTCCACTGTCTAGGTTTCATATAGGCTAGCAAAACATATGAGGTATAGAAAAACATAGCCATCCACGTACTTGTGTATCCTATGACTCAAAAATATCCAGTGCCCCCACAAAGAGTAACCCAGAAATTCCAGGGAAAATCTATAGGGAACAAACCAGAGCCACAGAAGGAAGGTCATAAATCCATGTTGTCCATTCCCCTTATAGAAAACAGTGTCTAACGCCCAGTCTTAATGTATAACATAACTGCCTGAAGGAACATTCTGCTTCTGACTTTAAAAAGAGATGTGGTGCTGTTTTTTCTCAGCCATACTCTTTTCTTGTTACTTCCCATTGAGTCTACAGGACAGGAAGTGAAGGAAAGTCTACCTAAAAGACAGTTAATTAAAAAAACAAAAACACAGTTTTAACCCTCTTCTACTAAATGATAAAAATGTTTGGCCTTAGATTTTCTTTAAGAATTTAAAACTTAGAAATAAGGGCTCCTATTTTTTAAAATGTAAAGTTTTGAATGTCCCGTGGCCTCTGTAACCTCTATAAAACAGCATCTTTTTTTATTTTTTTTATTTTAGCTAATGTGCATTTACCTGGCAGATTCTTAAAATTGGGTCTTTCATATTATGACTCTGGTTACGTTTGTTTAACATCAGTGATTATTACACATATTGGATCCATCTGTCTGACCCAGAGGTGGTCTTGGTGAAATCCAAAAGGTTCCTCTCTAATGGATGGACTTGCTGCATTATGTCAGAGCATTTGCATAAAAGGATTAGCCGAAGTCTCGGCTTTATAAATCACATCCATTACTCGAGGAAACCAGTTCTGTAAATAATTCCACTGATTTCCTCTGGGAGCTTCATTTCTAAGAGGTGGCTCTATGTACCGTAGTTAAAACTGTTTAAGTCAGCAGTGCTCAGTTCTTGCGTCTGCATCCATGGTTAGGAAGGTGAGGTCAGAAAGGCATGTATACAGGGTATAGCAGTGTAAATGGCACAACTAGTAAAAGACCACAATAGTTTGATTTCCTCCCAGTTAATAGAAGAATTCTCGGGTTCCTTTCTGGAGTTTAGTCTTTCACTTTTTCCAGAATTTAAAGAACTTCTCCATGTTAAGCCCCCAAAAATGCATGGCAGTGCAATAAATGTGTGCAAATATACTGAAATTATTTTGTTGTACCTATCTTATTCTATATAGATAAAATCATTTCAATCATGGCTTCTCTCAGGGAAGGTGAAAGAACGTTATGCTATGGCTATCTGTACTGTTAGAGAAAGTAGAGTTCTCTTTTGCCCTACTTCCAAATGTCAAAACATCCACCCACTCACCTGTCCCAGAGGCTCAAGGATTGGCCCAATTGAAGTGAAAATACAGCTTTCCTTTATTTGCAGCACCCCCAAAATCTTTAGGATGTGTTTTTTTTTCCTATTTGGGCTGCAGTACCCATATTTTTTGCATGCACAGCACCATCTAGTGGTTGAATTGGATACCTATGTCTCTAGGGTAGCAAAGGGTGCTGACTTCTGTTTTGAGCTGTGTGCACTGACCTGCATGGGAAGGGGGCCATACAGACTTTTTGCTCTTCACACAGACCTATGCTGTGTGTTTTGAGCCTTTATGAATCTCATTTACTGTTAGTGCCTCATGGGTGTAAATGCACAGAAAGGATAGTTGGATATGAAAACTGCAGTGGGATTATGTTAAGGGGACAGTTTAAATATGAGGGCCAGTTCACACCATAGAAGCGCAGTCCAGATGTGTTCTGGATGCTTTACTGCATGCACGTTTTTTTAGTGCATTCCAGTGCGTTTTTGATGCAATCCCGTGTGTTTTTCCCCCTTTTCTTCTTAACCTAAATGACAAGTGAGTTCCAGTGCATTTTTTGAGCATTTAGGTACGTTCCGGTGCATTATTGGCATGTTTTTGGTGTGTTCCAGTGCGTTTTTGATTTGTTTTACCGTGTTCCAGTACAGTTCAGTGCAGAAAAAATGCAGCATGTTCTACTTTTTTTTTTTTCTGGAGCTGGAACGCACTGGAACTGACTGCACTGGTGTGAGCTATGCCATTGAAAACCATATAACCTACTTTCCATGCGTTTCTGATGCAGAAAAAAAAACACACTGGACTGCATGTGGTGTGAACTGGCACTTAAAGAAGCAGCTTGAAGCAGATTGAACTCCTCATGTACAGAATGAAGGAAGAAGCAGCTGTATTTTTTTATCTCCTGGAAATCGGACATGATTCTGGTTACGCCCCACATTTAAATATTGCTGGTAATTGATATCTTTAATACGATTCAGCTGCATTGTGACTTAAATGAGTTGCACATTTACTTTTCTGTCTTAATTGCTATGGATGCAGGGAGAGGTTGTAGATAATAATGACATTCCATTTTGCATTGTGCGGTTGAAAACTCACCGCAACTGGAACAAATTCTTAAAAATACCACAAATTATGCTGCAGAGAAAATTAGCTGCAGTTTTATTTTGTGTTATGCTCCTTTTAATATGATTACTCTACTTTATTCAGGGTAGTGATGAATTCTTTGCTTGTTTTAAAATTACACAGTCAGAAGAACAAATTGTTTTAAGGTAATATTTCATTATATCATGCTAGTAAATTTGCAGAATAAAAATTTTCTTCTAAATAAACCGTTGTGTCCTGGGTGCCATGTGCATTAACTATTATAGAACAGAATACATTCTCCATAATGTACTTATGTAGCATACATAAGCACAGTTAAAGTGTTACTAAACCCAGGAGCCTGCATTCACTATATCTGGTTTCCCACAGTGCACTGTATTGCAATTGTTTTGGTAAATATGAAGTGCTAAATACATTTTCTCATTAGCAGTCTTATAACTTCTATCAGTGTCTGGCCGAGCACTGGTTCAAGTTTGTTGTAGGGGGAGTTTTCACTCTCCTGACTGTCCTATGAGGCTGCATGACCCCTGACCCTCTGTGTGGATAGTGTTGATTGGCCCTGTGCTGATCACGTACACTCTACCGGAATAAAAGAAAAAACTCTCTAGCAATACACACCAAACTGAGCATGTGCAGAGTGCCTCCAAGGTGCTTTAGAATCAGCAGATGGATTGGGGACCGTAAAAGAAGGGGAGGATCAGAGAAGACAGGATCAAACAGCCTTTTTACATAATGTGAAGGATTAACCCCTTAGGTTCCATAGGGAGTATAACAAGCATGCTTTACTGCATATACAGACTGATTTTACTGTTGTGGGTTTAGTAACACAGGCAGGGACACAGACAGCAATAAAAACCTAACGAGCATAGAACTTGAAGACAGACCCATAACAAATAGGAGGGAATTAAGAGAGACAGTCTGACAATTACCAAAAAAAAGTGCTAAGTGCAGTGCTTCTGAAAACCAGAGGCAGTTGTCATCTGTTATGTACAGTACTGCACAGTGTTGTAGTTACATTGCTCACTGTGTTGTAGTGTGTGGCTTGTTGTTCAGTATTTGCTCCTGCAAGTTTTGTAGTGACCAGCAAAGTTTTGTTGGTTTGTGAATACTAAGAATCTATTCATCCATTGATGTTTAATTGTTTGCCAGTTCTTATTAGGACTGACTTGGGTACTAGAGATTATTTTATCGTTCTTATTACAGAGCTTTGTGCTCACAAGTCCGTAGGCTTATATCCACCCACTTGCACATAAGTACTTTGAACACTCCCTGGTCAGTGTATAAAAGTACAATAGAAACAGTTGCCTTCTGTATTGGATGTGGATGCCAATAGGCGTGGACACTTCCCTTTACTCCGGCACATTTTGAAATCTCTTTAATAGGCATGGCTAGTGTTGTACTGTGTATTCCATAGTAATTAAATCCTTGTCCATCATAGACAGCAATTATGTTACTAAATGCTTTTCTGCGCTGCTTACATGAATGTGAAGTGCTATAGCATTCCAGTGTGACAAGATCTTCATGTCTACAGGCTTTTAAAAAGAACTTTAATAGACTAATTGTTGAATTGAATGACACATCTTAAGTCCTTCATTTTCTTCCCAAATATTATTGTCAGCTTTAAAAAAATATGCCTGCAACATTGTATTGTATTCTTTTAAATATTTATGGATTAAGAGAAAATGTCTTTTGCAACTTGCAGCTTAGGGGTAAGTCGTATCTTAGCCCCGGTTCACATTGACTGCGGCTTTGAAATCGTGCGACTTCATCTGAAACCGCATGATTTCAAAGCCACATCTCAGTGTGACTTCAGGTGCAACTTTGAAGACATCTGTGCGACTTTATGCACAGATGTTTATTCGAGTCGCACCTGAAATCGCCAAAAGTAGTGCATGTACTACTTTTTCAAATCAATGCTGCTGTTCCTTCAGAGCTCTGTGCTGTGGCTCCCACGCATGCGCCATCGTGGCTCAGCTATGCAAGCGGCCGCAAACCCAGAAGGAAGTCCCGGTGAAGATGGAAGCCTCTGCAGTGGTGTTAGCGCCACTGGAGGGCTTTGTTTTCAAGGTAAGGCTTTCATAATGTTCTAGTGTGTAATGCATGCTAGCACATTTTGCCTTTGCCTTGCAGGGAGGTTTTTCTTTACTTCCAACATTTACTGCTGCTTTAAGCCAGGTTCATACTAGTGCGACTTGAGTCACACAGGATCACACGACAAGGGAGATCGCATGATTTTCAATGCTAGCTTTTCACATCAGTGTGATTCAGCAGGGTGCAATTTTTAGAACAAGTTCCTGTACTGCTTGGGTGTGATTCCAGTGTGATTGTGGCCCCATAGAATATACAAGCCTTATCAAAGTTGCATCCAAGTAGCACTACGTAATCGCACTGAAAGTCGGATTAGAATTGTAACACAGCAATGTGAACCTACCCTTAGAGTATATCAGATCCCAAGGACAAAATGTATTTCTCATTTACATAGGACTCACTGTCTAGTTATACTGATGCCCAGCACAGGATAATTCTTCCGGTACCCCGCATGCTTCTGTGTTTTTGTTTTATTTTTGGGGGGATGGGTTTGCTAGTGTCCTACGAGGGTGTACCTCTTTTTTTCAGGTGTGCTGAGAAAAGTCTAGCAACATTTTTTTGATTTTTTGTTGTGTGATTTCTTCACAATTCTGCCTAACTTTGGAGTGCTGTACTCAGACCCCACTGAATGTTGCAGGGCAAGTCTGAAAGTGACCATAGGGCACTGGGTCTGCTTGTGGTTTTTCAAGACCCAGTACTGGTACAAGTTCGCTGCAGAGTACTTTCCAGGTCTAGAGTCATTAACATTGCCTCAGCACTTGCCCTGTCTATGAAAGATCACTTTTATGAATAGGCTCATCAAGAAGAGCACCAGGAGCCACCTCATTATTTCTGTTTTTTGGCACACTGTGAATTTCCTTCTATTGCTGATTTGACCATGGAAAGGGTTAATTCTGAGAGACCCGACTGCTGACATCATCCGCATGCTCTATTTCCTGCCATTCAGGGTAGCGGAAACATCATCCCGCTTCTGCTCCTGCTTTGCAAAAGTGATATGAGGAATTCTGATCTCTGGGCAGTTCTAGTGCCTGCCTACAGTGACTCTAGTCACCTCTGGCCAAATTAACCTAATCGGTCATCAGCTGCCTGAGTTTGAGAGTACCTGCCTGTTACCTTGACCCTAGTTGCATCATGATCACGTGGTTGCCATATGACCGTATCTGAACGCAAATTCCCGCTGCTACAGGTGTTCTTATCTCACATTCTCATAATTGTTCCCCTTGGCTTTTACTCTGGACCCTGAGGGGACTGACATCTGAAATTTGGATTACAGTGACCTTATAGTTTTAGGGTCTATCTCATCAGAATCTACCTTTGCTCCTTGGGTCTGGCGGATTAATTGGTCACGTTATGAGACTCTACTGCAGTAACAATAGACTACACCCAATTATGCCTTCGTAATAAAGCATGTGGAACAGATATTTTGAGCTTGATGTGCTTCAGTTGTGATGGCTTGTTAGAAGTGTTTAAACTTGTGTCCCATATGGGTCTGATGTCCATACAGATGCAAACAGTACCACGGTTAAGATGTTGGTCTTCTAGAAACATAATTTCTTCAACCCTACCTTTAAAGTGGTTGAAATCTCAACCATGAAATCTGAACTAAGCACAATATGTGTGTAGTGTTTACTTGTCTATCTCCAAAGCTCTAAGTGTTGTTTCTCTCTGGTGCTTAGTTCCTCTGTTCTCAGCATGAGTCAGTTCTGAGAAGTTTTCCTGACACATGGTATAGGTTTGTGATGGGGAGGGAGCTTGGCACACAACTTGTCTATTCACAACACAGGTCTGCTTGTTCCTACCTTCCTGTGTAGTGTGTGGAGTGGGTGTGTGTCCCTTTCTTCCAATCATCCCTCACATGGTAACTTTTGAATGGATGTAGAGTAGAGCTGGCTGCAGAATAAAACTTAATTAGGAGGATTTGTTTCTTTTCAGTGTGTCACCTGAGGCTATTCGCTTCATGGGGTATGAGCGGGCTTACAACCACTTTACCTTCCAGATAAAGAAAAACACAGGATTTTTATCCTTATGGCTGCACCTGAGTATTCCAGAACATATGGTTCCTTATACATCACAGGTTCCCTCTTTAGGTAGGTCTCCTGGTTTTGGTACCGTGGGACACCACCTATGTACTGCTGTGTCTTGACCATCAAGAAGCAATGGGAATCCTTCCTGCGGCAGGGAAGGTGGTTTGGGTTCCTTTCTTGAAAGTTCAGGGGGCCTGTCTTACCCATGCTGATCCATTTAGGGTATATCCTATGAGGAATGGTTCCTCAAAGCTGGTAGCGTCTGGACATTGAGATGAGTTTCACGCTCCAAGGCTTGTCTTGGACCCTACGTTTCAAATTGCAGAATGTCAGTACAGTGCCCAGTGTCTCCCTCACTAATGTCTGGCTGCAACTGTCCTCTGACAGGGAATGCCTCAATGAGGTTGGGGGATATCTAAACGGAGCAATTTTAGGAGATATTTACAGTACCTACAGGTAAGCCTTATTATAGGCTTACCTGTAGGTACAATTAAAGAGAGAGTTTACTTCCTCTTTAATGTCCTGTGCAATGTATATGAGGAGATTTTGTAGGCGATGTAAGCTTTCTTTGTAGAATGTTTTGCTTCAGAATAATACATCTACCAGTACATGAAAAGGTGTTATGGAACCATATGTGCAAATCATGTTTCATTTTCAATAAGAATGATGGAAAGTTACAGTGGATATAAAAAGTCTACACATCCCTGTTAAAATGTCAGGTTTCTGTGATTTAAAAAATGAGACAAAGATAAATAATTTCAGAGCTTTTGCCACCCTTAATGTGGCCTATGAATTGTACAAATTGAAAAAAAAACTGTAATCTTTTTTGGGGGGGTGGAGTAAAAATAAAAAACTAAAATAATGTGGTTGCAGAAGTGTGCACACCCTCTTATAACTGGGGATGTAGCCGTGTTCAGAATTAAGCAATCTCATTCAAACTCGTTAACCGCGTGCCAACCAGCCACTGCAGTTTTACTGTGGCAGCTTGGCTGGGCTGCGCAAACCGCCCTCATGCTGTGCACTCCATGAGCGTGCCCGCGGGTCAGGCAGACTCAATGTCCACCGCCGACCCATGATCTCCTACTAGAGAGGCAGAACGGGGATGTAAACACGGCGGGTCCCCCTTCTGTCAGGGGACATGACTGCGATCTACTGTTGTGATCGGGAACAGTCAGATCTTTCATATCCCAGCCCCCACACAGAACACATATAGGGAACACAGTTAACCCCTTGATCGCCCCCTAGAGTTTAACCCCTTCTCTGCCAGTGACATTTGTACAGTAATCAGTGGCGATTTAAAGCTCTGATCGCTGTATAAATGTCATTGGTCCCAAAAAGGTGTTAAAAGTGTCCGATCTGTTTGTGGCAATGTCCCAGTCCCAAAAAAAAAAATCGCTGATCGTCACCAGTACTAGTAAAAAAAATAAAATGATAAAAATGCCATAAATATTTCCCCTATTTTGTAGACGCAATAACTTTTGCGCAAACCAATCAATATATGCTTATTGGGATTTTTTACACCAAAAATATGTAGCAGAATACATATTGGCCTAAAGGAATGAAAAAAATCTGGTTGTTTTTTTACTTTTTTTTTTGGATATTTATAGCAAAAAGTAAAAAATATAGATTTTTTTCAAAATTGTCGCTTTTTTTTTGTTTATAGCGCAAAAAATAAAAACTGCAGAGGTGATCAAATACCACCGAAAGATAGCTCTATTTGTGGGAGAGAAAGGATGTCAAATTTTTTTTTGGTACAACGTTGCACGACAGCGCAATTGTCAGTTAAAGTGACGCAGTGCCATATCGCAAAAAGTGCTCTGGTCAGGAAGGGGGTTAATCCTTCCGGGGCTGAAGTGGTTAAATAAGAGTCAGTACACACCTGCCATCATTTAAAGTGCCTCTGATTAACCCCAAATAAAGTTCAGCTGTTCTAGTAGTTCTTTCCTGATTTTTTTCTTAGTCGCATGATACAGCAAAAAGCCATGGTCCGCAGAGAGCTTCCAAAGCATCAGAGGGATCTCATTGTTAAAAGGTATCAGTCAGGAGAAGGGTACAAAAGAATTTCCAAGGCATGAGATATACCATGGAACACAGTGAAGACCGTCATCAAGTGGAGAAAATATGGCACAACAGGGACATTACCAAGAACTGGAAGTCCCTCCAAAATTGATAAAAAGACGAGAAGAAAACTTGTCAGGGAGGCTTACAGCAACATTATAGGAGCTTCAGGAATATCTGGCAAGTACTGGCTGTGTGGCACATGTGACAGCAATCTCCCGTATTCTTAATATGTCTGGGCTATGGGGTAGAATGGCAAGATGGAAGCTTTTTCTTACAAAAAAAACATCCAAGCCCTGCTCAATTTGGCAAAAACATATCTGAAGTCTCCCAAAAGCATGTAGGAAAATGTGTTATGGTCTGATGAAACCAAGATTGAACCTTTTGCCCATAATTACAAAAGATATGTTTGGCGCAAAAACAACACTGCACACCACCAAAAGAACACTATACCCACAGTGAAGCATGGTGGTGGCAGCATCATGCTTTGGGGCTGTTTTTCTTCAGCTGGAACAGGGGCCTTAGTCAAGGTAGAGGGAATTATGACCAGTTCCAAATACCAGTCAATATTGGCACAAAACCTTCCGGCTTCTGCTGGAAAGCTGAACATGAAGAGTAACTTCAACTTTCAGCATGACAACAGCCCAAAGCATACATCCAAATCAACAAAGGAATGCCTTCACCAGAAGATTAAAGTTTAGGAATGGCCCAGCCAGAGCCCAGACCTGAATCTGATTGAAAATCTGTGGGGTGATCTGAAGTGGGCTGTGCACAGGAGATGCCCTGGCAATCTGACAGATTTGGAGTGTTTTTGCAAAGAAGAGTGGACAAATATTGCCAAGTCAAGATGTGCCATGCTGATAGACGCGTACTCAAAAACACTGAGTGCTGTAAGAAAATCAAAAGGTGCTTCAACAAAGTATTAGTGGGTGTGCGCTAGAGCTGCATGATTAATCGTATTAAAATCGCGATCTCGATCCACCCCCCCTGTGATCACCATTGGGCATTACCGCGATTTTCAGTGCAGTTAATGGAGTCCGACTTGCGGAGCGACTCAGCGCGGCTTGACTGTAATAACAGTCAATGCAAGTCGCCTGAATTCTTTTCTAAAGTCGGAGCGACTTGAGTCTCAGGGGAGACTTCCAAGTTTGGGCAGAGAGCCAAGTTCTGAATTCACCATTGATAAAAGCCGCTAAGAGATACAAAGTAATTACTTCAAAGAAATGAACTCTGAATGAACTTTCCTTGTATAGAAGATGTTTGGTTTAACCATTTAAAGACTAAATTTTAAATCAGAAATTTACCAATTTGGTTTGTAGAAGATATGTTCCTTTCAAGTAAGTCTCAAGTAAAGAA
>BLSH010024490.1:485375-504138 GCA_018402905.1 Glandirana rugosa | reverse complement strand
CATTCGGAAGGTCCACGCCACTTTTTAGAACGCTCTTCACGTGAACGCTCGGAAATTGTCTCATCCCTAATGCCTCAGCCGCTGAGGGGATAGGGAGTCGTGGACCCTCTGGCTTTGACGGCTTGGCTATTGAGTCCCAGGTGCTGAGGGATAGGGGAGTCGCCGACTCCGTAATCCCTACTCTGTTAAAGGCTCGCAAGTGCACTTCTCGCAAGATTTTTCACCGCACCTGGAAGGCTTACATAGCTTGGTGTGAGGCGGAGGGCTATAACCCTCGCTCTTATGTCGTGTCCAGGGTCCTGATCTTTTTGCAGCAGGGCCTGAATAAGAACTTGGCTTTGAGTACTCTCAAGGGCCAGATTTCGGCTTTAGCTATACTCTTTCAGAGACCTTTAGCTTCGCACTCGCTGATTCGTACCTTTGTACAAGGTGTGCGACATGTGGCGCCTCGGGTAAGGCCTCCGATGGCCCCGTGGGATTTAAATCTGGTGCTTTCTGTCCTTCAGAAACCACCTTACGAGAAGATTAGGGAGATTTCCTTACAACTGCTGTCGCAGAAGGTGGCCTTCCTAGTTGCCATCACTTCCGCCAGACGGGTGTCGGAATTAGCAGCGCTATCGTGCAAGTCTCCCTACTTAATAATGCATAGGGATAAGGTGGTCTTGCGACCCTCTCCTTCCTTTCTTCTGAAGGTAGTCTCTTCTTTTCACATTAATGAAGATATTGTCCTGCCTTCATTGTGCCCTCGTCCATCGCACCCAAAGGAGTTTGAGTTGCATGCTTTGGACGTGGTGAGGGCCTTAAGAGTGTACTTCTTTTCGAAAAGCTGATGCCTTGTTTGTACTGCCAGAGGGCCCGCGTAAAGGATTGGCGGCCTCTTCGGCTATGATTTCTCATTGGATTAGAAAAACCGTGACCCATGCATATTCTGTTCGGGGCAAGGTTCCCCCTTTTCCGGTCACGACTCACTCTACCCGGACGGTTAGCACGTCCTGGGCTTTCAGACACCATGCCTCGGTGTCACAGGTGTGCAAGGCGGCCACTTGGGCCTCGGTTCACACTTTCACTAAGTTTTATAAAGTTGATGTGTTTGCATCGTCGGATGCTGCTTTTGGCCGCAAAGTTTTGCAGGCGGCAGTGTAGGCGCGGCTGACGCCTCTTCAGAGGTTCAGTTGGGTACAGTTGTTAGCGTTTACCCACCCCTCTTTTTGACACAGCTTGGGGACGTCCCCACAAAGTCAATGAAGAGCTGCGTCTGTCAGTGAACGTAAGGAGAAAAAGGGATTTTATTAAAACTTACCGTAAAATCCTTTTCTCCGAGTTCACTGACAGACGCAGCACCCACCCCTCTGGGCTCTGTTTCTGATACGGCTTGTGTACGAACTGAAGAGCTATGCTATGTGGGGGTTTGATGTAGGAAGAGAGGACGGCCCCCAGGGGAGGGGTCAGCTGTTTCTTTTCCCTGCCTAGTTAACTCCTAGTGGGACGAACATAAAACCCCACAAAGTCAATGAAGAGCTGCGTCTGTCAGTGAACTCGGAGAAAAGGATTTTACGGTAAGTTTTAATAAAATCCCTTTTTTTTGGAAAAATGTACTTTAATGAATAAAAAAAAATAAAAATAATAAAATAAACAAGTAAAGTTAGCCCATTTTTTTTTTTTTTTTTTTTTGTATAATGTGAAAGATAGTTACACCACGAGAAACGTGATCTTTATTGTAAGCAACAATATTGTGCTAAAGCCCTGTGTACCATTAACAATTACCACTCTTTATGTGTAGCTGGGCTCCAGTATATCATGGTGACCAGAAACCCACCAGAGCAATGAATAGTCACCGCGGGGGACACACATGTAGGCCAGAATTGCCTGCAAAGAGGCAGCAGAAGATCAGCAGCACTGGAATACTTGCACCTTTTTTTGTATTTTATTTTAAGTGTCACTAAGGATTCATTTAGATGTGCAGTTGGGTGGTAAAAATGTGCAGTAGAGACATGTTTTTACCACCCTTAAGCTGCATTAGGCAGCAGATGAGGACATTTTACATGCAGCAGTCACCATGCATTCAGCATAATTCGCAGTTTCTCCTTATAACAGGTTTTAGTGTTGTTCTTTCTGGCCAGCCTATAACCCTCATGTAACGGTGACTGGCTGCTCTGCTGTGAGTGAGTTAGGATTAGGGGGTGCAAATTACTTGCCTTACCCCGGGGGGCGCTGACAACCCCACACTACGCTAAAAAAACGTGGCTCCTAACTTTTTTAGCTGGCTCCGAGATGCAAAGCAAATTTTGTCAAGTCCTGTATTATGTCCATTGTAGATGAATCATAGAAGTAAACATGTTACCTTTTATGGGAACTATTCATAGCAGCTGTGAGAATGCTTGAGACTTTCACAGCAATTTTTTTTTAGAAATGGTCTCCCAAGAGTCCCTGTGTTTGTCCCTCTGTTTGTTTATGCTCTCTGGATTGCTTGCGAAAACTGAGTTATCCTGGGGTGGTCTGTAGATTGTTTTTGTTTGCCAGTGTTCATTCCTCCTGTAGGTAGGATTATAGCTGACCGTAATTGTTTTATTTGTTCCTCATTGGACTCCAAGAAAAATCTACAGAAATCTACAGCGAGTGAAAAATTCCTATTCTATTGCAACTTACAAGTCCTTAGATGCATTAATGTTCTTTTTTTTAAGGCTAAGAATATTTTCTGCTGACCCTGTCTGAAATCATTTGTCCTTTCATCCTTGTAACTTTCTGTGCAATTAACTTTATTCTGCAAATCAACACCCCTCTGTGTAATGGAGAAGAAGAGAGCTCTGTAATCCAAATTAGGAGAACAGACTAGAGTAGCAAAGGACTGGTAACCTGATATACAAATATTTTTTTGAGGGGGTTTAGATACGCTTTAATGATCTGAATTTCCTGAACATTGGTGCACCCTGCTGAAATACTAGAAGTATAGTATAGAAGGAAGTACAGGGGTCCCCTAGTTACAAACATCCGACTTGCAAACGACTCCTACTTACAAACGGAGGAAGACAACAGGAAGAGAGAGGAAATCTCCCCCTAGGAAGGGAAATTCACTCCTGTAAGTTATGGGAAAAAGGGTCTCCACTATCGCTTTATCACCAATCCTTGTTTCCACAACAGCCCAAAATTTTCGAAATCCAATTATCATTGGGACAGGAAGTGAGGTGAAATCTTCTGAACAGGAACATAGACAGCAAAACAAACATTACAGGGGCGTTAACCCTTCCCTATGCTATCCAAAAAGCTTAAAAATATTTTTCTCCTACGTTCACTGACAGACGCAGCCCTTCATTGACAAGTGGGGTTTATGCACATCCTACTAGGAGTAGACTAGGCAAATAGAAAAAAGCAAGCTGACCCCTCCCAGGGGGCCGTCCTCACTCCAGCATATAACCCCCAAGCTCTGCATAGCATATCAGTTTTTTATGCCTAGTGCAAGGAGTTACACCTGGTTCCCTGCTGGGACCTGCGGTTCCCCATATTTTTCTTCTTTTTGCTTTCTCAAGCTATCTGATGAAGACTGCTATCAAGTAGCCGGCTGGGGCATAGAGGATATCTCAAATCCTGGAATTTCTCCTGCACGGCCGACCGATGCGAGCTACCCGTAACCTTAGCAGGGTCCGCCGCATCGTACCCGTTCCGTGCGGGAGGCTAGTGGATGACCCCCACTTGCGTCCAATGACCAGGCTGTGCTCGCGTCCAGGGGCGCTTGGCCTGCAGCATCCCTCCCCACCTGATGGGAGGAAGGTCTGCTACCGGGTGGCTACCCGCTGCGCCCGTCGGATTGGTGAGTGACCCCCTCTCTTCCCCCCCCCCCCCGGGGGTGTGGAGGGGGGAGGCTGGGCGTTTTTTGCGGACTATGCCGGCCGGTGGAGGGTTCAGGGCTGCAGGTTCCCTTTTTTGTTTGGTCTGTTTTCACCCATCTCCCTGCACCGCACCCCCATGCGGCGATCCGCCGCCATTTTGCGGCAAATTGCCGCCATTTTGCCATAGCTGCAGCCATTTTGTGGGCTATTTTGGCCTCTAGTGATTGCTCGGCGGCCATTTTGCCATAGTCACGCCCTGTGTGGAGCATGCTTTGGCCTCTTGTGACCGCTCGGTGGCCATTTTTGATGTGCCTGCTGAAGAAAACGTGCGGCTGGCGCCGTTTCTTTCTCTTTTCCTCTTGGACAGCGGTGAAGGCACAGTGGCGGTGAAGGCTCCTGACAGGCAGTCAAGCACTCCTACTGGGACGCAGCGCTTGAAGGGCAATTATTAAACATCAAGTATAGCTGGCTCTCCCTGGGGTGTCCGTAGCGGTGGGTGCAGTCCTCCTGGGTATTCTCCCGGTTGCTCTGTGGGGCAGTGGTGGGGCTGTATTGTGGGCGTGTCAGGGCCTATTGGCCTAGCAAGTGTTCTGGTGGCACAATGGCGGATGAACCTGCGGGTTCTTCTCCTGAGGGATCTGTGGAAGCGCAAGCTGCGCTGGGTTCTCTGGTTTCCCTGGATCAGTTAAAGTCCATATTGGGGGAGTTTTTCTCCCGGGAGGTGCCGAGCCGTGCTAAGGGGGTGGCTAAAGAGCGTCCACCCCCCCCCTCCATCTTCAGGGGAGGATTCTGAACTGGAAGGGGCCTCAGTGGTCACGGGGACCCCCGTGGAGCTCTCCGATGGTGAACTGGAGCCCTCGGATGGTGAGGAAGACCAGGGGGCCTCGGTGGTGCACGAGAGGGCGCTTGTGGCCTCCCTGATCACCGATTATCCGTGCGTCTCTGCGGTTTGTGGGTCCTTTAAGCCGTCTCTGTCCCCTAGGGCCTATCCTTATGATCAATTTTTTTTACCAGCTGGTCTATAAGGAACGGCAGCGTCCACAGAATTCCTTTTCATTGCCCAAACGTTTCGCTGTGCGCTATCCCTTTGAGGACAGTTTTGTGCAGAAGTGGGCATCCCCCGCAGTGGACCCTCTGGTGGCTCGCCTGAATAATGCAACGACCATCCCCTTGGAGGGATCTCCCTCTTTTAAGGATCCGGCCAATGGAGGCAGTATCCAAGGCACTGTTCTTGGTGGCGGGGTTGGCCATGAGACCAGCTCTGGCGTCGGGCATGGTGGCGCAATCCCTAACGGAGTGCGCGATTGAGTTGCACAATGAGTTGAGCTGCGGATGTTCGCCTGAGGCTTCACAGCGGACGGACCATCTGATACAGGGTCTCCGGTACCTGTGTGACGCAGCTTTGGACCTGCTCCCCATGCTGTCTAAGATGTCTGTTTTTGCAGTCATTATCAGACGGGTGCTGTGGTTACGCTGTTGGTCGGGTGACCACGCGTCCAAAAAGGGCCTCGCGGATCTTCCTTTTCAGGGTGGTCGGCTTTTTGGGTCACAATTGGATGAAATCATTAAGGATTTCACCGGGGGGAAGAGTACCTTTTCTCCCGGAGCCCAGGCGGCAGGAATTCCGCCGTAAGCAGGGTCCCGCATCTTCGGGTCAGAAGCAGTTTTTTTCGTGCGCCCGGAGCAGCGGCTCAAGGCCCGGCAAGTCTGCCTCGGAGTCCGGTAAGTGGCCCTGGCAGCTCAAGAACGAAAAGACAGAGGAAAAGTCCTCTTTCGCATGATGGGTTGCCCCCACCCGACTCTCAGGTGGGGGGCCGACTTCTGGGGTTCGCAGACAGGTGGACTGCCCGCATTTCCGACCGGTGGGTGCAGGAAGTGGTGTCCTCCGGATACAGGATAGAGTTCAGCACTCTACCCCCAGACAGGTTCTCCCCATCGAATTTGAGTCTCCCTCAGAGGCATCGAGAGGCTCTCCTAGGGGCTGTTCAGACACTCTCCGAACAAGGGGTGATTGTGCCAGTACCTCCGCTGGAAAGGTTCCGCGGCTTCTATTCAAACCTCTTTGTGGTGCCCAAGAAGGGTGGGGTCAGGCCAGTTCTGGACCTAAAAGCGCTAAACCACTTTGTGAAGGCGCGAAAATTCAGGATGGAATCTGCCCTTTCGGTCGTGGCCGCCCTGCACCAAGGGGACTTCATGGCGTCTCTGGATATCAGGGACGCGTATCTCCATGTTCCCATTTGTCTCCGGCACCAGCGCTTCCTGCGCTTTGCTGTGGGGGATCTACATTACCAATTTGTGGCACTTCCCTTCTGTCTGGGGGTGGTAGCATACCTCGACGACTTACTCCTGCAAGCGGAGTCTGCTTCGGCCCTGGAGGAGAATGTGGCTATCACCATGGCCTCGTTGAGAGACTTCGGCTGGCTGATCAACCTGCAGAAGTCGACATTGGCCCCGTCCTGTCGACTGGAATATCTGGGTCTGATTCTGGACGCGGAGCAGGGGAAGGTGTTCTTACCTCCGGCCAGGTTGCTGACACTGCAAGCAGCGGTGCGAACCCTGCTGTCATGCCAGTGGTCCTCCTTGCGGTTCTGCATGCGGGTGTTGGGGCTCATGGTCTCGGCCTTCGAGGCGATACCTTACACCCAGAGTCACACTCAGCTCCTACAGCTAGCGATTCTGTCATGGTGGGACAAGTCTCCGTTGTCTCTGGACCAGCTGATCAGATTGGATCATCAGACCAGAGGATCGTTGACCTGGTGGCTTCGGGCCCCGGCTCTAACAGGGGAAGTCGTTTCTTCTCCTGAATTGGTCGATAGTCACGACGGACGCCAGCCTATGGGGCGGGGGGGGGTGGGGGGTCCTGGGGCAGCTGTCTGCTCAGGGCCGTTGGTCGGTGCAGGAATCACGCCTTCCGATAAATGTGCTGGAGCTGAGGGCAATCGGGCTCTGCCTCTCCCACTGAACGGTAAGGCTGCGCGGCCTCCCGATTCGTGTTCAGTCGGACAATGCCACGGCGGTGGCGTACGTGAACCATCAGGGCGGAACGAGGAGCTCGGCAGCGGCTGCGGAAGCGGCTCGCATTGTGAGATGGGCAGAACTTCACGTGCCGGCAATCTCCGCCATTTACATTCCGGGCATAGAAAATTGGCAGGCGGACTTTCTCAGTTGCCAGACGCTGGATCAGGGGGAATGGTCCCTACATCCAGAGGTGTTCCGTCAGATTTGCCACAGGTGGGACACGCTAGACGTGGACCTATTGGCGTCCAGGTTCAATCACAAGGTGCAGACTTTCGTGTGCAGAACAAGGAATCCGTTGGCAGCTGCGATGGACGCGTTGGTAGCGCCTTGGGGTCGGTACCGGCTCCTGTACGCCTTCCCTCCTCTCAAGCTTCTACCGCGGCTTCTGCGCTGGGTAGAAGCGGAAGGGATCCGATAATCCTGGTAGCTCCGGATTGGCCTCTGCGCCCTTGGTACGCCGACGTGGTGCGATGGTGACAGATGTCCCCTGGCATCTTCCGCTACGCGAAGATCTGCTGTCACAAGGACCCATCCTGCACGCTGCTTTACCCTCGCTGGCTTTGACGGCTTGGCTATTGAGTCCCAGGTGTTGAGGGATAGAGGCGTCTCTGACTCCGTGATCCCTACCATGCTTAAGGCACGCAAGTGTACTTCGCGCAAGATATATAATTGCACCTGGAAGGCCTATATCGCCTGGTGTGAGACGGGGGTGGAACCCCCGCTCTTACGTGGTGTCCCGGGTGCTGGCCTTCTTGCAGCAAGGCCTGGATAACAAATTGGCATTGAGTACACTCAAGGGTCAGATTCCGGCTCTGGCAATTCTTTTTCAACGCCCTTTAGCGTCACATTTTTTGATACGTACATTTATACAGGGTGTATGCCATGTGGCTCCTCAGGTGCGGTCGCTTTTGGCGCCGTGGGATTTAAATTTGTTTTTTTCTGTACTGCAGAAACTGCCATATGAGAAAATCAGGGATATTCCCTTAAAATTGCTGTCACAAAAGGTGGCTTTCTTGGTGGCCATTACAACTGCTAGGCGGGTGTCTGAGTGACCTACTTGGTCCTTCATAAGGATAAGGCGGTCTTGCGACCTTCCCCTTCGTTCATACCGAAGGTGGTTTCCTCTTTTCACATTGAGGATATTGTTCTCCCTTCATTAGGTCCGCACCCGTCGCATCCCAAGGAGATTGAGTTGCATTCTCTGGATGGCGTGAGGGCGCTGCGGGTGTATTTGGCGGCGGCAGCTTTTCGGAAGTCTGATGCGTTGTTTGTACTGACAGAAGGCCGGCGCAAAGGGTTGGCGGCCTCGTCGGCTACTGTCTCCCGTTGGATCAGACAGACCGTGACCCATGCATATACTGTTCGGGTAAAGTCCCCCCTTTTCCAGTCACGGCTCATTCCACCAAGGCAGTTAGCACTTCCTGGGCTTTCAGACACCAGGCTTCGGTGTCCCAGGTGTGCAAGGCGGCTACTTGGGCCTCGGTGCACACTTTTGTTAAGTTTTACAAAGTTGATGTGTCGGCATCCGCGGATGCTGCTTTTGGCCGTAAAGCTTTACAGGCGATGGTGTAGGCGCGGCTGGCGCCTCCTGAGAGGATTCTGTTGGGTACAGTTATTGTTTACCCACCCCTCTTGAATGCCAATGCTTTGGGACATCCCCACTTGTCAAT
Organism: Glandirana rugosa; assembly: GCA_018402905.1. Taxonomy (NCBI): domain Eukaryota; kingdom Metazoa; phylum Chordata; class Amphibia; order Anura; family Ranidae; genus Glandirana; species Glandirana rugosa. The sequence continues at coordinate 495,626 of BLSH010024490.1, read as the reverse complement.
GAAGGGCTGCGTCTGTCAGTGAACATAGGAGAAAATAGGATTTTTATTAAGAACTTACCGTAAAATCCTTTTCTCTGAGTTCACTGACAGACGCAGCACCCACCCCTCTGTGTTGCGTTTGCACGGCTTGTTACGAACTGATATGCTATGCAGAGCTGGGGGTTTTATGCTGGAGTTAGGACGGCCCCCTGGGAGGGGTCAGCTTGCTTTTTTCTTTTTTGCCTAATCTACTCCTAGTAGGATGTGCATAAACCCCCACTTGTCAATGAAGAGGCTGCGTCTGTCAGTGAACTCAGAGAAAAGGATTTTACGGTAAGTTCTTAATAAAATCCTCATTTTTGCAAGTTCCCATGCCTTTGCCAACTCATACTCATTGAAATGAATTGGCTGTGAAAAGTGTGCTGGTATGCACCTTTTATGGTGTGAACTGGCCCTAAAGCCTAACTCCAGGGATTACAAATCACTACATATGCAGTAGGCCTCTCTGTACTTTATTGGTCAAATGCTTGGTAACTCTATGGGATGAGGAATAAGGTATATTGCTTGCCTTATCCTTGGCTCCGGCAGGGTTCCTTCATCTGGACAACTGGTTCACCGCCCCCCCACCCCAATTCTCCACCAAACCCTCTAAGGCAGTCTGGGCCCTAAGCGCACAATGACATCAAGTACAATGCAGAGCCAATAGCGCCACATTGTGTGCGAGGAAGGCAAGGGGTGGCCCACAGCCTCAGGCAAAGGACACTGGAACGGGATAAATGTGAAGCCTATCTCTATAAAGTTAAAAAGCATTTAACTGTTGCAGTGTGGGGGACCCCATTGCAGAGATATTTTTATTCCTGGAGTTGGGTTTTTTATATTTAAAAAAATTGATCTACATTACCTGCAGACAGTCTATATTGTCTATCCTCCTGGGAGATATCAATGAAGTGAGACTGAAATACCATACATTTACACATAGACCGTGACTCAACTCCTTTGTGTAATATATTCTGGTAATTCAACTACAATTTCTTAGTAATGCTGTCTCATGTGCATTTGCAAACATTCCGTATAATGTATGCCATAACCTGATCAGCCCACCCTGTAACTCCTATTTAATACATAAAGTGACTATGTACACTTTTTGAGATGTTTGTTACATCTGTAACCAATATATGATTCTGTAATAAAATGTAATGAACAATACTGTGAGCATGTATAGCATTGGCATATGCGGGTGCATTCTCTGCTGGCACATCATCCTGGAAATCTGAAGCAGCTGTATAACAGCTGCATGGTTACTGGGATTTGTTTCCAGACTCAGATTTGGTAAAGAATTTCAGAAACAGCTGTAGCATCCTTTCAAAGCACCTCAGATTAGGATTGTCACAGACAATGATTGCATCCTTTCATAGTTTTCATATTTTCCCAAGATGCTTGCAAGTTTCTTCACAATCGGGTTAAATTCCAGCCAAGGAAGATACAACTCACAGATGCATACCAGCAGCTCCAGTTGCCATGTAAAATTGTCTATGGGAGTTCTTGTAGAAAATAGAAATTAAAATGCATATACAGTATCTCACAAAGTGAGTACACCCCTCACATTTTTGTAAATATTTACCGTAATTGTATCTTTTCATGTGACAACACTGAAGAAATTACACTTTGCCACAATGTAAAGTAGTGAGTGTACAGCTTGTATGACAGTGTAAATTTTCTGTCCCCTCAAAATAACTCAACACACAGCTATTAATGTCTAAACCGCTGGCAACTAGTGAGTACACCCCTATGCCCAAATTGGGCCCAATTAGCCATTTTCCCTCCCCAATGTCATATTACTTGATAGTGTTACAAGGTCTCAGGTGTGAATGGGGAACAGGTGTATTAAATTTGGTGTTATCGCGCTCTCTCATACTGGTCACTGGAAGTTCAACATGGCACCTCATGGCAAAGAACTCTGAGGATCTGAAAAAAAGAATTGTTGCTCTACATAAAGATAGCCTAGGCTGTAAGAAGATTGCCAAGATCCTGAAACCGAGCTTCAGCATGGTGGCCAAGACCATACAGTGGTTTAACAGGACAGATTCCTCTCAGAACAGCATGGTCGACCAAAGAAGTTGAGTGCACGTGCTCAGTGTCATATCCAGAGGTTGTCTTTGGGAAATAGACGTATGAGTGCTACCAGCATTGCTGTGGAGGTTGAAGGGGTGGGGGGAAAACTGTCAGTGCTCAGACCATACGCCACACACTGCATCAAATTGGTCTGCATGGCTGTTGTCCCAGAAGGAAACCTCTTCTAAAGATGATGCACAAGAAAGCCTGCAAACAGTTTGCTGAAGACAAGCAGACTAAGGACATGGATTACTGGAACCATGTCCTGTGGTCTGATGAGACCAAGATAAACTTATTTGGTTCAGATGGTGTCAAGCGTGTGTGGCAGCAACCAGGGGAGGAGTACAAAGATGAGTGTCTTGCCTACATTCAAGCATGGTGGTGGGAGTGTCAGGGTCTGGGGCTGCACGAGTGCTGCCGGCACTGGGGAGCTACACTTCATTGAGGGAACCATGAATGCCAACATGTACTCTGACATACTTAAGCACAGCATGATCCCCTCCCTTTGGAGAATTGGCTGCAGGGCAATATGCCAACATAACGACCCCAAACACACCAAGACGAACACTGCCTTGCTCAATTACCTGAGAGTGATGGATTGGCCAAGCGTGTCTCCAGACCTAAACCCTATTGCGCATCTGTGGGGCATCTGCAAATGGAAGGTGGAGGAGAGCAAGATCTCTAACATCCACCAGCTTCGTGATGCCATCATGGAAGAGTGAAAGAGGACTCCAGTGGCAACCTGTGATGCTCTGGTGAACTCCATGCCCAAGAGGGTTAAGGCAGTGCTGGAAAATGTTGGTCACACATAATATTGACACTTTGGGCCCAATTTGGACATTTTCATCTAGGGCTGTACTCACTTTTGTTGCCAGTGGTTTAGACATTAATGGCTGTGTGTTATTTTGATGGGACAGCATATGTACACTGTTATACATGCTGTACACTAACTACTTTACATTGTAGCAAAGTGTCATTTCTTCAGTGTTGTCACATGAAAAGATATAATAAAATATTCACAAATTTGAGGGCTGTACTCACTTTTGTAAGATACTGTACATGGGTCAGCTATTTTCTTTAAAACTGAACTGCACAAATCTGACAAAAACAACCTGTGCAGTTTGCAACACTGAGGGCTTGTGTACATTACAGCTTCTAAACTCGCGTTTATGAGCTTTTTACGTTTTTTTGCCAAAGCTCCTAAACTCAACTCCATAAAAGCCTATGTGTCCATGTACACATAGGCTTTTACAAGAGTTGAGAAGTTGCTGCGGTTAGGGGAGGTTCACCCTTTCCTAACCTCCCTCTCCTTAATGCAGAAGAATCACGTTCAGGATAGGAACGTTTTGACTGTCGGCCGCAAAACGCAATAAAATCATGGCACGATTTTGCAGCATTTTGTGGGTTCCCGTGGCCGGCGATCAACCTAGTCTGTGTGTACATGAAGTTTTAAAGTTAAATAATGATTAGGTATAAGATAAGATAAGAAGAAATACTTGCCTTGTTATTGGCTCCAGCAGGCTGGCTGGAACCATGCAATTGGTCTTCCTATTCCAGCTTCTCTGAAACACTTTGCAGTCCGATGTAAGCTTATATAAGCTAAAATAGAACGGTTTGTACTGTTATTTTAATGTTGATGTTCTAAAAAGAAAGTGTATGCTGTGACCATAGATTTTATTTACGACCTCATGCAGACTGCTGCTCCTAAACTCACGTTTAGGAGCTTTTGGTATGTTTTTGCTGAAGCTCCTGAACACAACTCCATAAAGGCCTATGTGTCCAAACGCTCCTGTATTGAACAAAGAAGAATCGTATTCAGGAGAGGAACGTTTTGACAGAAAAACACCAAATGCGCTTAAACATGTTTAGCACTTCAGCGTTTCTTTCAGTGCCCCGCATAAATTAAAATTCTGGCCAATGAAATAAATGAATGCCAAAACTACAAACACTGCTAACTCACCTAAACTCGTTTGAAAAAACACAGCTTAGATGAGTTTATAATACTGATTTTCTCCTGTTAGGAGAAATCGCGTTTAAAATAAACCAGTTTGCATGAGGTCTGAAGCTGATCTCCATGGTTCAATGAACTTTATATAGTTAGTTTGGACCAAGCTAAAAGATGCAGTGGCTGTGAGTGCTGTATAAACTGTATGTAGCCTCAGCTCAGTGTCCTGGCAGTGGGAGGGTAATGTCCTCTCACCCACCCGAAACAAAATTGAGACAAAATCGCTGCTCGGCTATTCACAGGGAGCTTTGTATTTTAGAAATGAAGACAAAGCTTCCTCTGGCTGAGGTGAAGACTGTGATGTCATCCAGCCGCCTCGCCCAATAGTCCAGACTAACTATTAAAGTTCACTGAAACTTGGAATTCTGCTTTAAGGGTATATTTAGACATGCATTTAAGTCTCCCTTTCCTCTGAAGCCCAATCTGCGTTTGTGGGTTCGCCTCTGCCAGAAGAACACAGTGATTACTGCTCTCAGCACCTCTGTAGTTCAGTTCAGAAGGCAGGCTCTCTGAATTATAAATGTCAAGATTACTCAGATTAATCGCTTTTTCACATCCACTGTCAATTTTTCAGGCGGACCCAATTGGACCCTCGAGTCTCTTCTAAGGAGCTGCGGTTGTTGACATCCACTGACATTTGATCCAATTCTGTCTGCTAAAAACAGATGGATGGGGATTCCCCATCCATCTGACCGATTGGATGGCAGTCGGATGTAAACAGACAGGCAGTCCGTTTACAGCCAACCACTCTGAGGACAGCGAGATGAGCATAAGCAGAACGAACATAGATCAGCCATCCGCCTGCTCAGCTGGGATCAGCGGACAGATTCTGCTGTGTATAAGAGGCCTATTAGGAGTAGGCTAGAAAAAAAATGAAGTACAATGTGGAAATGAATATACAACTTTACATTGTGACTATTGATGTACTCCAATTAAAAAAAAATAGTAAGAGTAAGAGTAAAGCCATTGGGCTGAGTGCAGCAACGATTGGTTTAGTTGGGCAGCTCCAGCCCATCTATGCGCTGTGTTTGAATGGGCTCATACTAGTAGATAACCCCTTTGAGTGGTGAGAGATGCCTAACGTTCCATCACTGAACTTGGCAAAGCATTTCTATTCTGTTCTGACCTTGTTCAGCCTGTTTGTTTTGTTGCAAGAAATAAAATCAGCAATGTATTTTCTTTAATAGCTTTTGATGTAATTGTCATTTACAGTAAAGCTGGCTACACACTATACAATTTTCTTGTACAACTTTCCTTTAGATTTACCAAAACTATATAATATGAGGTTAAGCCTAAATACTTTCAAATTGTATGCAATCAGGCAGGCCTTTGCTCTACATAGTTGAAGGTAAATCTAAAGGAAATTGAACAACAAAAATGGTATAATGCAGGGGTGGCGAACACGCGGCTCTCGAGCCGCATGCGGCTCCCGGCCATAATGAATGCGGCTCTTTGCCTCTTATTATATTTTGTATATACTGTGGCTCTTTGCCAAGTTTCATGTTTCTCTCAGGGCGATCTCAGGCAGCTTGCATTGACCTCTATGATAGAAGTCTCCTCGCAAGCCGCCTTGAGATCGCCTCGAGCGCCGCATCGCGCCGATTCGCGCCACTTATGTGTGAGTGTTTGTCTGTTTTGGCAGGTCACTGCGTGGTGTGGCTCTCTGACTCTCACAGTTTAAAATTTTGGCTCTTTGTGTCTAACTTGTTCGCCACCCCTGGTATAATGTGTATCCAGCTTAAGGGCTTATTCAGACGTGCAGCCAGGGCATGGTAAAGGCAGACTTATCTAACAATCTAAAGCCCATCTAACCAAGGGTATGCAGCCATTTAGGGCTTGTACACATGCTGTGGCTGCTGCGCTTTGTTTCGGACTTGCAGCAGAAATTAAATCTCATGTAGCGTTTGGTGTCCAGTACTGCCATTGATCATGATACATGATCGATGCACTCTGCAACTGTGATCCATGCACACAGTTGTGGCATGGGTGGGTTAGCATGTTCTTGATTAACACATGCAGAGAGGAGGTGACACATTGCCTCCTTGCCACCCGTCAATTGATCTACCACAAATCGCTTTTCAGAGAGACAGCAGATTGAGCCCTATCTTGCAGTAACCACATAGTTCTCAAAATTTCAAACTATTCTTTGTCACCTGTCATAGTGTTTGAATAGCATTTTATTAAATATTTGCATTTCTAGAGGAATGTGTATACTTGGCTGTCTGTTTTCTTTATGCAACTTCTATAATCTGCTATTTATTATATGCAGGTCTGTAACATGAATAAGTGGCATTTCTCCTCTCTTAGAAAGCTTGTTATTTCTGTTGCTAATCATGGAAGAACTATTTGAAAAGGGCAACTAGGAAAAAGAGGATGTTTCATATGATTTTATTTCACAACTTGTGGGACATGAATAGCTGGCATTTCTTCAAATGACAGTGGCGTGCCTAAAAGAGCATTTAAAATGTCAGTGTCCTTCACTAGTTGTACTCTATAGATTATATGCTTGAAGTTTATGTAGAAGGACCTGGGCAATTGATGCATGCTTTCATATAATTTTTACAAAAATATAATTTTGGCAGTTTTATGCCTCATACACACGGGCGGTTTTACAGCCGCGTTTTTGAGCTGTTTTTACAGCTTAACCACTTGCCATGCGCCCACCGTCAAATGACGGTGGAGCAGTGTGGCTCTCTATCTGCCGTCGTCCCTTTAAGCGCGCGATCGGGCGTGCGCATCCCGGCTCTGTCGGTGGCGGCGTGTCCCCGGGACACACCGCATCACCGACTGGGGTGAACAGCCATTGGCCATGACTGTTTACCATGTGATCGGCCGTGACTAAGTCACATCTGATCACAAATGGTACTGCCCCCATTTGCACGGCACATGCTCGTGATCAGGAGCGCGCTGCGTGTGCATTTCGGTGGCGGCGTGTTCCCAGGGAACACTGTCTGTCACCGCCACTGGTATCAGCCGGCAGCTGTTACTTTGTGATCGGCTGTGGTCTACTTCACAGCCGATCACATCTAATGTAAACAGAGCGGTAACTCACTTTTACCAGCTCTTCTCTCCTCACACAGTTACCAGTGTGAGGAGAGAAGAGCTAGGATCAGTTACTGATCTGTAAAGCAAAAACACACCCTGTCACTTCACTCCTGCCCCCCACAATGCACCTGTCACCCAACAGTCACCCCATCTGCCCCAATAAAGTGTACCGGTCATCAGTGACAGTGGCATGTCACCCATCAGTGACTGTGGCATGTCACCCATCAGTGACCGTGGCATGTCAACCATCAGTGACCGTGGCATGTCACCCATCAGTGACCGTGGCATGTCACCCATCAGTGACCGTGGCATGTCACCCATCAGTGACAGTAGCCTTCCGTCACCCATCAGTGACAGTAGCCTTCCGTCACCCATCAGTGACAGTAGCCTTCCGTCACCCATCAGTGACAGTAGCCTTCCGTCACCCTTCACTGACCGTGGCCTGTCACCCGACACCGAGCACTGACCGTGACGTGTCATCCATCACTGACCGTGGCGTCTCACCCATCACGCCAGTCACACATCACCCATCAGTTACCACCGCCAGACACCCGTCACCCATCAGTGACCACCGCCAGACACCCATCACCGATCAGTGACCACCGCCAGACACCGGTTACCCATCAGTGACCGTCACACATCAGTGACCGGCACCCATCAGTGACCGGCACCCATCAGTGACCGTCACCAGTCACCCATCAGTGACCGTCACCAGTCACCCATCAGTGACCTCCACCAGTCACCCATCAGTGACCTCCACCAGTCACCCATCAGTGACCATCGCCAATCAACTGTCAGAGACCGTCATCACCTATCAGTAAACATCACCTGTAAAAGTCTCACACTTTTGGTATTGCCATGCTCAGGGGGAGTAGTAGAATGTATTTTGGGGTGTCATTTTTGCTATGTACATGTTATGTGTTGGAAATATCATATAAATGGACAACTTTGTGTAAAAATAAAAGCGTTCTAATTTTTTCCCCACGTTTTCCAAAAACTACTGGAAAAAAAATTACGTGTACAAAAGACTCATTATGCCTCATAGATTATATGTTGGGGTGTTTGCTTTCTAAAATGGGGTAATTTTGTGGGCAATTCCATCCTTCCATCCACCTTCAAAAGTGTAATAGGTGGTTGAGAAATGAGATGTGCAATTTATGCTCGTTGAACGCCTGAAGGTGCTAATTCAATGTTGGGCCTCTGTATGTGGCCAGGCTATGTAAAAGTCTTACACATGTCATATTGCCATACTCAGGGGGAGTAGTAGAATGTATTTTAGGGTGTCATTTTTGCTACATACATGCTATATGTTGGAAATATCATATAAATGGACAACTTTGTGGGAAAAAAATGTGTTCATTTTTTTCCCACATTTTCCAAAAACTACTGAAAAAAAATGACATGTTCAAAAGACTCATTATGCCTCATAGATTATACGTTGGGGTGTTTGCTTTCCAAAATGGGGTCATTTTGTGGGCAATTCCACTGTCCTGGTGCTCCAGGGCCTTCAAAAACGTGATAGGTCGTCATGACTTTAGATGTGTAATTTATGTCTCTAGAATACCTGATGGCGCTCCCTGCATGTTGAGCCTCTGTATGCGGCCAGGTTGTGAAAAAGTCTCAGACATGTGATATCGCCATACTCAGGAGTAGCAGGATGTGTTTTGGGGTGTAATTTGTGGTATGCATATGCTGGGTGTGAGAAATAACCCGTTAACCTATGACAATTTTGTGAAGAAAAAAGAAGAAAAAATCTTCATTTTGCAAAGAATTGTGGGAAAAAATTACAACTTCAAAAAATTCACCATGCCTCTTACTAAATACCTTGGACTGTCTACTTTCCAGAAAGGGGTCATTTGGGGGGTATTTGTACTTTTCTGGCTTGTCCGGGTCTCAAGAAATGAGATGGGCTGTCAGTACATCAGGTGTGATCAATTTTCAATGATTGGCACCATAGCTTGTAGACTCTATAACTTACACAAGGACCAAATAATATACACTTATTTGGGTTATTTTTACCAAAGAGATGTAGCAGTATAAATTTTGGCCAAAATGTATGAAGAAAAATTACAAATTTTCAAAATTTTATGTCAACCAAAGAAAATGCATTTTTTCACAAAATTTTCAAACTTTTTTATTTATAGCACAAAAAATAAAAAACCCACTAGTGATGAAATGCCACCAAAAGAAAACTCTATTTGTGTGAAAAAAAGGACGCAAATTTCATATGGGTACAGTGTTGCATGACTGAGTAATTGTCATTCAAAGTGTGATAGCGCTGAAAGCTGAAAAATGGCCTGGACCGGAAGGGGGTTTTCGTGCCCAGTATTGATGTGGTTAACAAGGCCCCCCCACCCCATGTGAATGAGCATGGCCTACCCATTCATCAACAAGGTGTCAAAATGTAATAAAGACATAGAGACAGTTTTTGACAATTCCTTTGTTAAAAAATAAAAACACACAGGAAAATCTGGAGAGAATGTAATACACGATTCTCCCTGACCCCTGAGTGCTCATATCTGACTAACATACTATACAATCCAGATGTCCCAGACACACTCTCCCAAAGGAGGATGTTACCATGGGCCACCCGAGGTATTTTCCAACTCCGACATCTTGTGAACCCGTCCACTCGTAAATTATGGCCATTCGACCAACTCCAAAATCAACACCCGCAGATCCCCCCACTAAATTTCTTCACGCATATGCAATTTAGACATTTTTTTCAATCTCTGAAACCATCTTTAACACTAGACGAACCCACGACCTTTGAGCGTATTGCTATGCAGGGATCGAGCCAAACTAAATTAATTTCTTCACTCTACAAGCTTTTGACACTTAACCAGAATAAAGAAACAAAACCTCACGCTTATATGGCCAAATGGGACAAGGCTCTGGACAGAAATATATCACCAGCCATGTGGCAGTCTATATGGGCTAACGCATCTAAAACATCCAGATGTGTAATCTACAAGGAGAATATCTATAAAATATTACTATTCTGGTACAGGACACCTAAAACGCTTCATGCTATTAACAAAGATTACCAAAGTCTCTAACTTTTTTTACAGATTTAACGTATACGCACTTCTTTAAATCACCCCCCTAGA
>BLSH010024490.1:463088-475524 GCA_018402905.1 Glandirana rugosa | reverse complement strand
TTTTACTTTTTACTTAAAAAAAAAAAAATATATATATATATAAAAAACAAATGTATTCATCAGTTTTGGCCAATATATATTCTGCCTCATATTTTTGGTAAAAAAAAAAAAAAAATCACAATCGTATATTGGTTTGCGCAAATGTTGCTGCGTTTATGAAAGATGTGCATTCATTTTACTAGTAATGGTGGCTATCTGCGATTTTTTATTTTTTTTTGGTGGGACTGCGACATGCGGCGGTCATGTCGGACCATTTTGACACTTTTTTGGGACCATTGGCATTTATACAGCGATCAGTGCTATGAAAATACACTGATTACTGTATAAATGTCACTGGCAGGGAAGGGGTTAACACTAGGGGGCGATCAAAGTGTTAACTATGTTCCCTGCATTGTGTTTCTAACTGTATGGGGGCTCCGCTGACTGGGGGAGGAGAGTGATCGCGGCTCCCATATACAGGGAGCATACGATCACACTCCTGCTCCCCTGTCAGAACGGAGATCCGTGTGTTTACACACACTGATCCTGTTCTGTCACTGCGGGGGAGCGATCACGGGTAGCCGGCGGACATCAAGTCCGCCCTACCCGCTCCCTGGCTCTCCCACCACACAGTGAGCTTGCGCGCGCACGATGTTCGATCTCGCAGCCGCCATCAGGTGACAGGGTTTCGACGGTGGGCGGTCGTTAAGCGGTTAAAGTCAAAGCCGCAGATGATAGCTCAGCGTGGGATCTGGTCGGATCACCTGCTGAAAAGGTATGTATGCTGATTTTTCCTTCAAAGGGTGAATGCTGTAAGTAGATTAGCAGAGAGCTGGCCTATTCACAGCACATTCCTTCCTTCCTGTGCCTATGTGGAGTGGGGGTATGTGCCTTTCCTCCAGTCAGCTGTGTACAGTGCCTTGAAAATGTATTCATACCCCTTGAAATTCTCCATGTTTTGTCATGTTACAACCAAAAAACATAAATGTATTTTATTGGCATTTTATGTGATAGACCAACACAAATTAGCACATAATTGTAATATAGAAGGAAAATGATAAATGTTTTTCAAAATGCTTTACAAATATCTGAAAAGTGTGGGGTGCATTTGTATTCAGCCCCCCCCCCCCGAGTCAATACTTTGTAGAATCATCTTTAGCTGCAATTACAGCTGCAAGTCTTTTTGGGGATGTCTCTACCAGCTTTCCACATCTAGAAAGTGACATTTTTGCCCATTCTTCTTTGCAAAATAGCTCAAGCTCTGTCAGATTGGATGGAGAGAGTCTGTGAACAGCAATTTTCAAGTCTTGCCACTGATTCTCAATTGGATTTAGGCCTGAACTTTTAACTGGGCCATTCTAACAGATGAGTATGCTTTGATCTAAATCGGTGTTCTCCAAACTTTTAAACAATGGGCCAGTTCGTTGTTCTTCAGAATTTAGGGGGCAGGGCTGTGGCCAGTGGGAGTGGACATTTTCCTGGCATCAGTGGGAGTAAATATCGCCACATTTGGTATTAGTTGGAGGAATGGTGCCCCATCGTTGGTATCATTGGGAGCAATAGCACTCCATTGTTTGTGTCAGTGGAAGAAATGGTGCCCCATTGTCAGTTGGCAGAATAGTGTATCAGTGGGAGGAATAGTTCCCTAAGGGCCTAGATAAAGGCAAGCAAAGGGCCGCAGTTTGGAGACCACTGATCTAAACCATTCCATTGTAGCTCTGATTGTACATTTAGGGTCGTTGTCCTGCTGGAAGGAGAACCGCCGCCCAGTCTCAAGTCTTTTGCAGATTCCTACAGGTTTTCTTCTAAGATTGCCCTGTATTTGGCTCCATCCACCTTCCCATCAACTCTTACCAGCTTCTCTGTCCCTGCTGAAGAAAATAATCCCCACAACATGATGCTGCTACTGCCATGTTTCACGGTGGGGATGGTGTGTTCAGGGTGATGTGCAATGTTTGTGTTCTGCCACACATAGCGTTTTGCTTTTAGGCCAAAAAGTTCTATTTTGGTCTCATCTGACCTGAGCACCTTCTTCCACATGTTTGTTGTGTCCCCCACATGGCTTCTTGCAAACTGCCAACGGGACTTCTTATGGCTTTCTTTCAACAATGGCTTCCTTCCTGCCACTCTTCCATTAAAGTCAGATTTGTGGAGTGCACAACTAATAGTTGTCCTGTGGACACATTCTCCCACCTGAGCTGTGGCTCTCTGCAGCTCTTCCAAAGTTATCATGGGCCTATCAGTTTAGGTGGATGGCCATGTCTTGGTAGGTTTGCAGTTGTGTCATACTCCTTCCATTTTCAGATGATGGATTGAACAGTGCTCTGTGAGATGTTCAAAGCTTGGCATATTTATTTATAACGTAACACTGCTTTAAATTTCTCCACAACTATATCCCTGACCTGTCTGGTGTGTTCCTTGGCCTTCATAATGATGTTTGTTCACTAAAGTTCTCTAAGAGTTGGTTCACACAGGGGCGATCCGACTTCAAGCGTGCCTTTGTAGGCAATTTTTGAACACGACTTCAAGGTGACTTCAGCGTGCCTTTAGGCGAATTACAACACGACTTAAAGCAACCTCCATGCCAGGCGACTTTCCCTGCGGCCAATCAGAGAATATAGCTCTTCTGACATTATTCCTTTTACCTGGTTAAATTCTTTTCTTTTTCCTGTAAAGTCGCTTCAATATAGATGGGGATCCGACTTGGAGGCGACTTCCATTGAATTCTATGGGCACAAGTCGGATAGAAGTCGCCCTGAAGTCGTGCAGGAACCTTTTTTGAAGTTGGAGCGACTTCAGTAGTGTACATTAAGACGGCTCTCATTTAATTCAATGGGCTTTCTTATGTTAAGCGTCTTGGGGCGACACAAGTCGAATCCCAAGTCGCTGTAGTGGACCTGCTCTAACAAACCTCTGAGGGCTTCACAGAACAGCTGTATTTATACTGAGATTAAATTACACACAGGTGGACTCTATTTACGAATTATGTGACTTCTGAAGGCAATTGGTTCTAGATTTTAGTTAGGGGTGTCAGAGTAATGGGAGCTGAATACAAATGCACGCCACACTTTTCAGATATTTATTTGTAAAAAAAAATTGAAAACCATTTATCATTTTCTTTCCACTTCACAATTACATGCCACTGTGTGTTCTATCACATAAAATCCCAATAAAATAAATTTACATTTTTGGTTGTAACATGACAAAATGTGGAAAATGTCAAGATGTATGAATATATTTTCAAGGCACTGTATGCCCAGACTTCACTCCCAGTGCTGAAAAGAAATTTAACATGATGTGCACTGTCTAAAGAATATATAAAGCTGAAGACTGCAGATATACGTGTAAAACGTATGTAGGGAGATTTGTTTCATCCCTGTGTATCATCTGAGGCCGCTCACTTCCCTGGGTATATGTGAGGTTTTACATCCACTTTAAGCCCATTGACATAACCCTGATCAGCAAGAATGGAGTGCAGAAACATTGCAAACCCTGCTTAGCCCAGGATCTGCGAAGCATTTTTATGGGCCAGTCCTAAATGTCTTAAACTGGTCTCAAAAAATGTCTAGAAGCAAAGGACAGAATTCTGGCTTGATTTGAACTAAAGCTGAACTTTTAATACATCTCGCTCCCTTAAAGCGGTTATATACCCTGAAATGTGACTTTTACCTACAGGTAAGCCTATAATAAGGCTTACCTGTAGGTAAAATTAATATCTCTTAAACCTGTAAGGTTTAGGAGATATTCAAGGGGAGATAGCAAGGGGCACAAATGTTCCACCAGCAGCCCTTGAAGAGGCTAGTAGGAACTCTGCTGTCATAACTTACCCTGAAAGACCAGAGGGGACTGGGGTGTCACAGCCACTGTGCCTATCTGGCATTGTAGCTACTAGCGGTGCTTCTACCTCAGAGGACCTGTCATCAGCCTTGGCTGGGTTAGAAAGCAAGATTGCTGGAATGATTGTTTCAGTCACACAGGGTGTCAGAAGGCGTGACAGGCCCCCTTCCCCTAATCTTCCTGTATTGTAGCAGGAGTAGAAAGGTAGAAGAGGTAATGGTTAATGACTTAGCTGATATTCAAGCAGAGGACCATGCTTCTGGAGAATCAGGGCCTGAAGACACCCAGATTGTGTCAGCTTCTCAGTCATAAAAAGTTTCTGATTTATTCTCTTATGCAGATTGTGCAGGCAGCTTTTAAGTTACCTCCAGTGGAGGTCCCTGAGACCCTGTGTTCCTTCCTAGGGTTTTTAAAACCTTGACAAAGTGCACAGGTGTTCCCCTTCATCCTTCATTCATTATTGGAACAGGTGATGTATTCTGGTTTGAACTCCCAGACATGATTTTTTTTCCTCCAAAAATATTTTTTCTATTATAACAGATGGAGGAAAAGTTCCCCCTATTCAGCCCGCAGTGGCAGCAATTAATGTTTGTCAGGCCTTAGAGGTCTATGACCACACCACCCTGAATGCGCTCAATCTCATCTCGTCTCGGAAGTTAGGCAGGCTCAGGTCTTTTTAATGCTTGGATGGGAGACCGCCTGGTGCTGTAGGCTAGAGGGGAAGTTTTGGCTGAGGAAATGGCAGATTTACCTCAAGCTTACCTTGTTATAGATGCTCTTAGGGACTCTATACAGCAAGTCTCCTGGTTGGCTTTCTTATCTGTGCACATGCACAAAAAAATTGTGGCAAAAATGCTGGTCAGCTGAACTTCCTTACAAAAGTAAGTTTCCATTTCATGGGGAACGTTTGTTTGGAGAGGATCTTAATCGTACATCTAGAAATTATCTGGAGGAAAGAGCTTACTTCTTCCTGTGAAGAAGACGGCTAAGCGTCCCTCATTTAGGGGATCAGGATCTGCTTCCTCAGGCTTTTCAGCCCATAGGCAGTTTCCACGGCAATGGGGAGCTGGGGCCTGAGGTAAGCAGCAAGGCTAGGGCCAAAGAAGCTTTGGGTCCAAAAGTCTTCTAAAACGGTCACCAAAACTTTCTGATGAAGGGGTGATCCCACTCGTGTGAGTTGGGAGGAAGGTTCCTACAGGTTGCAGGAGTTTGGGGATCGCTGGTTCAGGGCAAGTGGGGGTCCTCCCCACAGTGTCTCAAGGGTACAGGCTGGATTTTCAAACCTGTTCTCAGTTCCAAAGCCGAACTGGGACATAAGGCCTATCCTGGATCTAAAGGCACTGAATCATTAATTCTCTGTGTGCCTTTTCAAATGGAATCAATTCCTTCTGTGGGGTCTCTCTCCAATTAGATTTTCTGGCATCCATAGGCATCAAGGATGCATACCTGCATGTGCCAATCTTTCAGCCTCATCAAAGGTTTCTGCATTTTGCAATAGAAGATCAGCACTTCCAGTTTGTGACACGGCCCTTCAGGCTTGCAACAGCGTCACAAAGATCCTGGCACCAGTATTGGGCCTTCTAAGGCCTCATGGGATCCTGGTGTTAGGTTATCTAGACCAGTGTTTCCCAACCCAGTCCTCAAGGCACACAAACAGGTCATGTCTTCAGGATATCCATTATTTTGCACAGGTGATTTGATCAGTTTCACTGCCTTAGTAATTACCACAGCTGTTTCATCTGAGGGAAATTCTGAAAACATGACCTGTTGGTGTGCCTTGAGGACTGGGTTGGGAAACACTGATCTAGACGACTTCTTGCTCAGAAATCACTCTGCAGGGTCTAAAACGGACTGTAGATCTCATGGTTCAATTCTTAGAACACCAAGAGTCCTTTGGCTCATGAGGAAGTCAGTTGTACACTGTCTTGGGCAGAAAAGCATGTGCCAGGGCTGTCTGCAGACCACATTTCGGGGATGGAGAACTGGAGGGTGGACGATCTCAGCCGCCAACAAATGCATCCAGGAGAATGGCTCATTGTTGCCTCCCGTAAAGGTTCTTCTATGTCCTTGTCCTATGTCCTTCTATGACACTTAAATTTGGTTTTGTCGGTGCTACAGAAATAGCCCCTTGAACCTATCAAGGAGATTCCTTTAGTCCCTTTGACACGAAAATTAGTTTCTCTTTGCAGTCACTTTGGCTAGAAGGGTATCGGACTTGGCGGCTTTCTTGTAAAGAAAAATATTTGGTCCTGCATCATAAGTGGTGCTACGTCCTCTTCCATCCTTTTTTCCTAAGGACGTTTCTGGTTTTCATTTGAGTCAGGATATTATTCTACCCTCTTTTATTTCTCTCAGCCTAGCTCACCAGAAGAGAAATGGTTGCACTCCTTGGATTTGGTTCGTGCAGATAGGGTTTATCTGAAGAGATTTGCAGGCATCAGATGTACTGATGCATTTTTTTTTTTTTTGCCAGAATGGCCCAAGAGGGGTCAAGCAGCTTCCAAAGCATCCATTTCACTTTTGGATTCACCAATTGATCATTCAGGCCAATGACCTGAAGAGTTAGCTCCTCCCTTCAGGGTAAGAGCTCATTCCACCATGGGGGTAGGAGCCTCCTGGGAGTTTTGCCATCAGGCGTCAGTGGCGCAGATTTGTAAGACCGCTACCTGGTCTTCAATATGTATATTCACAAGATTTTATCAAGTGGGTGTTAGAGCAGCAGATGATTCAGCTTTTGGCTGTAGTATGTTACAGGCTGCTGTATATATTCTGATGGTGGTTTTGCTTACATTGTGTCCCCCTCTCCACAAAAGAATTGCTCTGGGACACCCCAGTAAGTAATGATCATATAGTCTGCTCTGTGTCCCCTGATGTATGAAAAAAAAATTTGAATTTTTTCTACATATTTACCTGTAAAATCCATTTCTTTTGGGTACATCGTGGGACACAGAGGTCTCTCCCCTCTCTTTTTGGGAGTTTGTTGCTTGCTACAAAACTGACCTACTTCCTGTATGGGAGGGGTTATATAGAGGGGGACTTCCTGTCTATTTTTTTGTCTGCCAGTGTCCATTCACCTATACGTGGCGTATATCCCAAAAAGTAATGATTATATAGTCTGCTCTGTGTCCCGTGATGTACTCAAAGAAATGGATTTTACAGGTAAGTATGTAGAAGAAATCCAATTTTATATCGTATTTGGCCCCTAACATATTGTAATTTCGTTCAGTCAATCGCTGGTTAGATTGTGAATTTTTGGCATCTGCAAATATAGATCTAATTAGAATAACTTACATTAAGGGTGTTTACCCTGGAGCATAATGAAACACTTCAACACCCCTTCAGACCGTTGTATTCATTCTGTAAACTCCCTCCTCTGAGAAAGGTGGCTACATTTGCAGCTCTGAAGCCCTTGTTTACCATCAAGCCTATAAAGAAATTTTAGTCATTTATGGGAGCTACTAAATAATATACAGTATCAATTTGGTATAGTCTGCGAGTGAATTGGACTCTTCACAGGACCAAAGGCCAGGCAAGCTTTACTATGTAACTTTTACTTTTAATCCAGTTTTATTTTACTGTTGCCAAATGGTCTGCTTTGGTAAATATGTTCTTGCACAATTTTTCTTTTCTTTATTTAAAAAAATAATTAGAAATTGTTAGGCTGAATGTTAAAGGACCTTTTGCCTCTTTCTAGGAAAGGCACCATATTATTGCTGTCTGGGGAAGGCATTAAATTATGTGCTAGTGGCTGCAGTGTTTGCGTGTAAGATCCTAACTGCTGTGTTAACCTGCCCCAGATGGTGCGTAGATAATTGCTCCAGGAGACGCAAAATATCTGCGCAGGGTGAGTCTAAAGCCTCGTACACCTGCTTTTTTGGATGACCGAACCTCCGTTTTTGTTGGATGCTTGTCTCATGTTGAAAGTGAAGAGGTTACTAACCATACAAAAATTCTTGTACGTGCAAATTCAACATCATAAGTTCTGTAATGTGTTGAATACAATTTTTTTTGGAGGAAAACCGTACTAATTATACGAAAATCAGACATTGTGGCCACATCCGACATAAATTTGATAGTCTGCACATCCAGCTTTTGTTCAAAAAGTCAGAATCTGCTGTCGAAAGGACCATAGTAACAGTAAGAATTTTGGACGATCGGTCGTACGAAAAATCCTGTACAAATTTTGCATCGTGTGTACGGGCCTTAAGAGTGCATTACACCACCTGCCTAATAAATCTATAGGTTGCATCTCTGCTATGTTATAGTCCCATTCTTGTCCTATGTACTAGCCACACACCAGTTGGATTTCCTTACTTCTGATGTCTGTTAGATCAGAATATTGTAACAATAACGCGGCTGCATTTTACCAGGAACTGGTGATATAGTTTGCCAACAAATCGGTTATGTGACATGGTGGCGTGATCTAACCTATGACTTCAATTCAGGCATTGTAGAGTGCTCCAACCCTTAGTGCCCATTCACCCTTGGGTGACTCGCGCTCCGACTTGAGTTGCCTCAAGTCGCCACAAGTCGCTTGACATTTGAAAAGTCCGCTGAAATGAATGGGAGCTGTCTTAATGTACACTACTGAAGTCAGAGCGACTTCAGAAAAGGTTCCTGTAGTACTACTAGGTGACTTCTATCCGAGTTGTGCCCATAGGATTCAATAGAAGTTACCTCCAAGTCAGTTCCCTCATCTAAATGGAAGCAACTTTACAGTTAAAATAAATTAATTTATCCAGGGCAACACCCTTCCTCCTTTCTCTGATTGGCCACAGGCAAAGTCGCCTGGCATAGTCAAGCTTGAAGTTGCCTGCAAGTTGCCTGGCAAAGTCGCGCCTGAAGTCGGATCGTCCCTGTGTGAATGCAGCCTTAAAGTAAAGATGCTTTCTCTCTGCACCTTAGATGACCTCAAGTCACCTGGAATTACCTTGCGGGGGTCTGGCTTTTAATGCCGCATTGGGTTATTGGGCAAGAATTCATGCCCCCTGTGTGACATACTGTAAGTGGCCCAAAAAGAAACAAATGTAATTCCTTATTAGGCAGCAATCTTCTATAGAAATTGAGCCCAGATCCCAAAAGCTGGAAGACTTGGTTAGCCCTCTGAGATGAATGAAATTGTGTTTGAATGTTCACTGATGTGGCATGCACCCTTTGATGGTAATTATGTACTCCACGCGCTTCTTGCTAAATTAATTTCTTCTTGGAATTGTTCCCATTGGAGAGGGTGTATTTTGATCTGTAATTACACACAGCACTCATCACTAGGTCATGGGCAGATCATGTTAAAATATGCATGCTTTTGCACAGGGGCTGAACATGTTAAGTCTTTCCTATGATTTGGTTCACTATTTCAGTATTGCTTTGTAGGAAATCCTAACGTCCAATTT
This sequence comes from Glandirana rugosa, assembly GCA_018402905.1. Lineage (NCBI taxonomy): Eukaryota > Metazoa > Chordata > Amphibia > Anura > Ranidae > Glandirana > Glandirana rugosa. The sequence goes on along the minus strand of BLSH010024490.1, from coordinate 466,318 downwards.
TATTCAACTGAGGCATCTTGGTGATCCATCCTTTGCCTTCCTGTTTTTACCCCTTTGTCTTTCAGACTTTTATTTGTGGTCTCCTTTTCCCCCCAATATATATGGTTTAGACATTTTCTTTATTTTCTGTCCATCTTATATTTTGTACTCAGGGCATTTGCTTTTCTCCTTTGAATGCCAGAACTCTCCTGGCAGGAAGAAAGCTGCTTAAAAACCACACCTAAAGCCGTGTATTGCACACTCGTTTAGGCACGCCATGCATTTGAGCATTAATGGTTTCCTTTGGCCAGAATTTTAGTGGTTCTAAAGGCAGAAGGTTTGTTACCTTATTGCATGTTATGCATTACTTGACACCACTCTAAATCCAGTGCTGTCCCCCACCGACAGCCCCGATTTGCTCTCTCTCCCTGCTGAGAGCAGTGGGAGCCATTGGCTTCTGCTGCTGTCAGTCAAATCCACTGAGGAAAGAGTGAAGTGGGGCAGAGCCGCGCTGCGTATGTCAGTGGATGCACACATCCCGGTTGGAGATCAAGCCCACACAAGTGCCCTCAGAGCAAGTGACTTGCTATGGAGGAATTTGGAGAAGAGGAGGAGCCAAGAGTGCCATCCGGAGACCCCAGAAGAGGAGGTTTGTAGCCGCACACAGCAATACTATTGCACAGAGTAAGTATATCATGTTTGTTATTTTACCATCACTTTATTTTTTCTGGCCATTGGATTACATTAACTCACCTTAAACGCTTTTGTTTAGATGCATTTAGGCGCGGCAAGTGTTTTTTTTCTGTTCAAAAGCTCCTTTCCTGAACTTGTTTGTGATGGAGAATTGTTTTTTTTAGCAATGCTCCTCTAATACCCCTGTGAACCCCTTTGTGTCATTAATGTGCTCATGACACCATCTCTGTAATTGATGGGTATGTTTCCTTTATCTAATAGGGCCCAAAACATATATGACAGGTTGATTTAGATCAGTTAGACCCCTTTCAGCTTGGTGCTGAAAATAGCGCCTGTACAGCCCCTGAACCCCCCCCCCCCCCCAATTCTCCCGAGTGTGAAAGCTTTTACACTGGGGCAGTGCGCTTGCGGCAAGAGAATAAAAGTCAGCAGCCAGCATATTTGGGGTGGTGCAGTGAGCGGTGTATACACCGCTCCTCCACCACCCCCCCCCTCCATTGTAATCAATGGGTGTCACTTCCGAAGCAGCTGAACACCACCTTGGAGGCTTTTAACCCCTTCTTGCAGCTTAAAAGCACCCCCCTCCCAGCTGCATAGTGATGCCATAGCGCCTCTATAATTGCGGTAAAGCAGCGCTAAAACTAGCGGCGCTTTAACGCTACCACCCCCCTGCCCCAGTGTGAAAGTAGCGTTACAGTTTCATTGTGCATGGATTGTGGCATTTTAAGGATGCGGATGAAACTGAAAATTGTTGAAACATGAGTCCTTTAGTAGTATTCAAGATTATCAAGGACACAGTTGATTTGAAGTTAAACACTTTCAACAGAAGGAGACTACCAACCGTTATTTGGGTGCCAATTTTTGCTGAAAAAAAAAAAAAAATAGCCAACATCCTGCTTTAGATTGCACAAGAAAGTTCCATGTGTAGTTCTACATCTTTCACATTATGAAACTTTTTCACATTTAATCACTAAAGTGTATCCAAACCTGAGCGCAAAATTGGGGGGGGGGGGGTGCATTCGTTTTATTCTCCTATGCTTTTAGTCCTTTATTTTTCACCTGGTGATTTGGCTGGTAGGTTTGTTATTTATTTATTTATTTTTTTCATCATCCTTTTAGGCTGGGTTCACACTGTAGCGAGGCGGAGCGGCGCGATGCGGCGCTCCAGGCGATCTCAAAGCGGCTAGCTAGGAGACTTCTATCATAGAAGTCAATGCAAGCCGCCTGAGATCGCCCTAAAAATAGTGCAGGGACCATTTTTCTAATGCGGAGCGAAGCGATTCGCTCCTATTGGAACGGTCCCATTTGCACAGCATTGAGGCGAATTGTCAGGCGACTCAAGTTGCCTGACAATTCGCCTAGATGTGAACGGGCCGCGAAGTCGCTCCGCTCCGCCCCGCTGCAGTGTGAACCGGCCCTAACAGTCTAAGCTGTCCAGCAAAAGTAATAGTTGGTGGGTTGAAACAAGCCATAAAACCGTGACCAGTTTACTTCTAATGGTCATCTTTTATTTGTTTATGTAAACATTTATCCCAGGAGGAATAAAAAAAGTTTGCACTGGCATTAAAAGCAGGCGTTTGAGAGGCGTTAAAAACTCCCCTTAAACACCTATGCAAATGAAACAATGTACAGCACACAGTGCGGTCTACAATACCAAAACATAAAGCATTAGTGTTGCTTCAAAATCGAAGCCTCGTGTTGAGTCAGGAGGCATTTGAAGCCTTTCAACACCTCCCATTTAAGTCTATAGTAATGCTAGCAAACGCTCTGACAGGCAGTTGCGGGGCGTTAAGATTAGTTTATTTCCTGTAATAGAATATGCATTTGTGGAGCGGTTTTAATGCACCTTAGCGCTCATCAAACGCTTCAAAACTACCCATAGGGCGTTTGGGAAGCATTTTTAACTTGTCATTAACACCTGTAAAATGTCAGTCTAATACCCATACTAAAGCTCATTAACACGAATCTAACACCCGTAATAATGTTATAGGAGCGTTTGTTAAGTGTTAGAAATTTAGCAAGCCCTAACTCTTCTAAAAGTGTTAGCTGGAGTTTATTAGGCAATGCCATCTAAATATGCTAGTGCCTCTACTACCCCAATTCCAAAAAAATTGGGACACCGTGTACAATCTACAGAAACAAAATCAGAATGCAATTTTTTGAAAGTCTCAAGCCCATATTTTATTCACAATAGAAAACATATCAAATGTTTAAACTCAAAATGTACAATCTTAAGAAAAATTGTAATTTTGAAATCTACTGCAGCAGCACGTCTCAAAAAAAGGTGGGACAGGGCAACAAAAAGCTGGCAAAGTACAACCCCCAATTCCAAAACCGTTGAGACAGGCAATGTTTACTGTGTAGCATCCCCTCTTCTTTTAACCACACTCTGTAAATATCTGGGAACTGAGGAGTTTTGGTTTGGAATGTTGTCCCATTCTTGCCTAAGCAAATGCGGCCCTAAAACTTGGATATCTCTTTCAGCATTGATGGTGCCTTTCCAGATGTGCAACCTGCCATTCCAACGTGTAGACCTTTCCGTGGTAGTTACGACTTTC
>BLSH010024490.1:428103-446765 GCA_018402905.1 Glandirana rugosa | reverse complement strand
TTAGTCACCGATAAATATCGTGACTAGGGACATATTTACAGTCACCAGGGTTTTTTGACAGTTTTCACAGGCTATACAGGCGGCGTTATAGCGTCAGGACGATTTTTAGCGTCCAGGGGCGGTAATGATCATTTTTTTTATTTATTATTTTTGCGGTATTTAGTTAAGAGTATCAAACATCTGCAATATTGAAAACGCGTTTGGTTAGTTTTTATACATCTTATGTATAACCGGATTTGACTACTTATATATATATAAAAAAAAAAAAAACCCTGTAAATGATATCGTATTTCATTTTTATAACCCAAGAAAAAGTTTTAACAGCGAGATGACCTCTGTGTTTATTTTTTGCGTTATAAACAAAAAAAGAGCGACAATTTTGAAAAAGAACCCAATATTTTTACTTTATGCTATAGTAAATGTCCCAAAAAAAAAAAAAATATATATATATTCATCAGTTTAGGCCAATATGTATTCTACATATTTTTGATTGGTTTGCGCAAAAGTTATAACGTCTACAAACTATGAGAATTGATTTATGGCGTTTTTATTATTTATTTTTTTTACTAGTAATGGCGGGGACCTGCGATTTTTAGCAGGACTGCGATATTGCGGCGGACATATCGGACACTTTTGACAGTTTTTTGGGACCACTGACATTTATACAGGGATCAGTGCTATAAATAGCCACTGATTACTATATAAATATCACTGGCGAGGAAGGGGTTAACGCTAGGGGGCGATCAAAGGGATAAATGTGTTCCCTGTCAGTGTTCATACTGTAGCTGCTGACTTTTAATATTAGGACACTTACCTGTCCTGGAGTCCAGCGATGTCGGCACCGCAGCCGATAGTTCCATCGGTTGTCGGGTGCTGCTGCCACCATAGCCAGGAAGGGAATACGGCAGTGAAGCCTTGCGGCTTCACAGCCAGGTCCCTATTGCGCATACGGCAAGGTCCAACGGAGGTGAGGACAGGGTACTTGTCAAAAACAGGTACCTGCTCCCCCTCCCCCCTGAAAGGTGCCAAATGTGGCACCGGAGGGGGGGAAGCAATCATATAAGCGGAAGTTCCACTTTTGGGTGGAACTCTGCTTTAAACTGACCAACTGAGTCAAAGTAATCCCTCTTCTGGCCAGTCCTGAACTGCCTTGTTACTGCAAATGCTAAGGTGGACACCATGCCAACATGGGGCATACAGACCCAAGGTGGGGGAGAGCTACTAAGTTTAGATCTGGCCACTGACCTGCATTACAACAGAGAAAATATATACAGTTAGGTCCATATATATTTGGGCACAGGCACAGTTTTCATACTTTTGATTCTGCATGCCACCAGAATAAAATTAAAATGAAACAATCCAAATTAATTTGAAGTGCAGACTTACAGCTTTAATTCAAGGGGTTGAACATAAATATCAAGTACAAATTTTAGGAACTGCAACCATTTTTATACACAGTCCCCCTATTTTCAGGGGCTCAAATGTAATTGGACAAATTAATATAATGTTAAATAAAATGTTCATTTTTAATATTTTGTTGAGAATCCTTTACTGGCAATGACTGCCTGAAGTCTTGAACCCATGGACATTACCAAAGACTGGGTTTCCTCCTTTCTGATGCTTTTCCAGGCTCTAACTGCAGTTCTTTTTTTTTTAATCTTTTTATTGAGTTTTTCATGGAAAAAACAACACAGACAATACCATAACAATGCACTGACATTATAACCAAGCTACAGGCAGATAGGCCCGTGACCGCCAGGGTAGCCCCCCCAGAGGGCAAACTGCAGCCGTCTTTAGTTGCTCTTTCTGACTTTAGTTTTGCCTTTAGCAAGTGAAATGCATACTCAATTGGCTTAAGATCAGGTGATTGACTCGGCCATTGCAGAATATTCCACTTCTTTTCCTTCAGAAGCTCCTTGGTTGCTTTTGCAGTGTGTTTTGTATCATTTTCCATCTGTACTGTGAAGCTCTGTCCAATCAACTTTTTGCTCAATCTGGGCTGACAGTGTATCTCTAAACACTGCAGAATTCATCCGGCTGCTTCTGTCACATCATCAATAAACACCAATGACCCAGTGCCACTGGAAGCCATGCATGCCCATGCCATCACACCGCTGCCACCATGTTTTACCGATGACGTTGTGTGCTTTGGATCATGAGCTGTTCCAAACCTTCTCCACACTTTTTTCTTCTCACCATTCTGGTACAGATTAATCTTGGTCTCATCCGTCCAAAGAATTCTTTTCCAGAACCGGTCTGGCTTTTTTAAAATGTTTTTTGGCAAAGTCTAATCTGACTTTTCTATTCTTCAGGCTTATGAATGGTTTGCACTTTGTGATGAGCTCTTTGTATTTGCTCTTGTGAAGTCTTCTCTTGATTGTAGAATTTGACAATGATACGCCCACCTCCTGAAGAGTGGCCTTCACTTGTCTGGTTGTTGTGAATGGGTTTTTCTTTACCATAGAGAGGATCCTGCGATCATCCACCACTGTTGTCTTCCGTGGACATCCAGGCCTTTTTATGTTGCTGAGCTCACCAGTGCGTTCTTCTTTCCTCAGAATGTATCACACTGTTAATTTGGCCACTCCTAATGTTGCTGCTATCTCTCTGATGGATTTGTTTCATTTTTGAAGCCTTACAATGGCTTGTTCCACTTGCCTGGACAGCTCCTTTAAATGCATGATGTAGGTTCATAGCAATAGATTCCAAATGAAAATACCACACTTAAAACACTACAGACCTTTTACCTGCTTCACCTGGGTTTCTCACACCGTGTTCTGGTGTGAACTGGCCCTCAAGACATTTATTTTTATTGCAACAATTTTAGGAAAATAAAGGTGTTTTTGGATGTCCTAGAAAAACTAGTTGGGGGTTTAATATGGATTGATGTAGGAGTTTACAGACAGATGTAATTAAACATGAGGCTACTGAAATTTCTTGTGCCCAGGAATTACAAACTATGAGGAATACTCTCTAATCCGTGAGACTGAGGAGAAGAAAGAAGAACCAACTGGAACTCTAAAGAAGGACAGAACTCTCCTCAGAGATGAAAAGAAGATGGAGAAACTGAAAGCTAAGCTCCATACAGAAGATGAGTGTGAGTGAGCACAGGCAAGAGAATGAAGTGAATAGAGCATGTTTACATAACCTACACAAAAACATGATGAATGTTTTCCAGTATTAGTCATTTAAAAACATTTAACCTGATCCTGCCCACAATCTGTATATCAGGGAATGTTCTGGGGAAATGTAAGTAAAGGTCCTCCATATAAAAATCAACAGCTGGGACCTCACGTGTTTGCTTGCTCTCAACGCTGCTTTTATTGACCGCTCCAGTGTGCATGACTATTTGTAACCGATCAGAATGGTTCCCTATCATGTGATGTGTCAGCTATGACATAGTGATCAATGCAAGCAGGAGCTTTTATTGACATTATGCGCCTTCAGCCTGCTGATGCTACTGCAGTTTGAAGGTGGAATTGCTCATCTGTTTATTATTATTATTATTATTATTATTGTCAGATTTGTTTTTTCTTTATTTCTGCACAATTGTAATACTATCCTTGTTAAAATTTAAATCTTTTTGTTAAAACTAAAGCCTTATATTGATGCCTAGTCCAAATTTGGCAGCTTTTGCATGTTTCAGTTATCTTTGGAACAACTCTGATTAATTTGCATACCTAAACAAAGATTTTATATATTAGGAGTTACAAGAAGTACAGCCAAAGCTCGTTTGCAGAGAGCACTTTGAACCGAGCGATCGGCGGTGATTTAAGAGAAGTATGGGAAGGTTTTTTTTTTTTTTTTATTCTGAATCTTGCCTAGATGCTGCATCTGTACCCCACTGTGTCTGTCCCCCGCCAGCTTTAAGGCTGAGAACCAAGTGATCAGACACCGCCTATTGCTCGGTTCAAAGTGCCCTCTGCAAATGAGCTTTGGCTGTACTTCTTGTAACTCCTAATATATAAAATCTTTGTTTAGGTATGCAAATTAATCATAGTTGTTCCAAAGATAACTGAAACATGCAAAAGCTGCCAAATTTGGACTGGGGATCAATGATCCCTGGACTCAGAAAGGTTCATTAGTTGAAAGGACCATGTGGTCTCATAGTCTAAGCAGATCCAGTGTAGATGAGAGCTCTATTTGAACTGGACATGTTAACATGATTTCCTATTGGCAATCATTCTCAAAGTTTTTTGTCTTTTGTTTTATTTCAGCTTTCTGCCAAATATTGTATATAATTCAGCAATATTTTTTATCTCACTCCTTTCATTGACATTTTAGTAAATTGGCTGGATCATAGTCGCACATTTCGGGAGCAGGGAGTTGATGAAAATGAAACCTTGCTTCTCCGCAGGAAGTTCTTCTATTCAGATCAGAATGTAGATTCCAGGGATCCAGTGCAACTGAACCTACTTTACGTTCAGGTAAGCAAATGAATCAGGAATGTGTTTCGCACAAATGGGTAAAGTGTATAAATGTGTTTTTTAGCTTCATATTTTTTTCTGCGAGTAGCTGCTGTGTCAAGTTTTGATTTACCAAGATTCTTCTTTTTTTTCTTCTATTTTAGGCCCGTGATGACATTCTGAATGGTTCTCACCCTGTGTCATTTGACAAGGCCTGTGAGTTTGGGGGAATCCAAACACAGATTCAATTTGGACCTCACATAGAAGCCAAACATAAACCTGGATTTTTAGAGTAAGAATAGGGGGCTAATATGATATGTCATAAGATGTTTTATATGTTGTGTGCAGTTTTTGTTAATGAAGCTATGTATTAATGAAGCCATGTATGTAGAAGTATGTAGACTGTTGTGCGCATTTCCCTTTCATTCTTTGACAGACACAGCGCTTCCTTACCATAGGGTTATTCCGCCCCTACAGGAGTAGGACACTAGACAGAAAAAAGACTTTGCTACGCCTATGGGCAGTCCTGGATGGTATACACCCCCCTCTCTGCAATAGGCCTTCATTTTTTTTTCTGCCTAATCAGGAGTAAGGACCTATTTCCCTGCTGGGATTTCCAGTCCTGGCAATTTTTTGTTTTCTTTTTCCTGGATTTTTTCCTGGTGAGATCTACTATCTACTGCCGGGTTGGGCGACGAGCTGGTCGCTAAGTATCCAGTGATCTCCCCAGCCTTGCCAGCGAATGCGTGCAGACCGCAGCTACGCGCTAGGTCGGCCGCGACATAGCCCCGCTGGATGGGGGCTGCCCTGCAAGTTAAATGTCTCGTGAGGTCGCATACGACCAGGTCTGGGCCTGCATCGCAGCGTTCCTCATGGCTGACAGCCCCCCCCCCCACTTCAGTGGTGAGGAGGATCTGTCTGGGAGCGCTACCTGCTCGCTTCACTGGATCAATGAGTAGGGCACCTCTCCTTCCCTGGACAGGGTGTGGGACGCGGGTACTCCCTGGGGGGGTTGGTCCCTCCGGGTTTCTCCCTCCCCTTCCCGGGTGAGGCCATGGCTTCTGGCCTAGGTGCCTTTTGGACACACTGTCCCCCCCCCCCCCCCCCCCCCTTGGGGTTGTTACTGGGGATGGGGTACCCCTTGGGCCCACCTACTGCTTGGTTGGGCCTAGGGGGCAGGTGACCGGGATGGGGCCTCCTGATACGGCCCTCCAGTAATTTAGGCCGTGGCTTTGCAGCCTACCGACCAGGGGCTGGATGGGGGGCCCCAGGGTGGGCGGTGGAAGCCGCTGCTTTTGGTTTCGGGCCGTGCGGCCTCCATTTCGCGGTTCGGTGGCCGCAGATTTAGGCCGCGGCTTTTGCGGCCTACTAGGTGCGACTTGCAGCCTACTAGGACTCACGGCCGCCTCCTACCAGAGGTTATGGGGGATCTGAGGGTAACCCCCCTTTGGGGGGGTCCTTTAGGTGGGCCCTCCGTGGGTGTCCCACATGCAGTGCCTTGGTCGGCTTCCCCTGTTCGGGTCGGCGTCCCCCATGAGGGGCCTCGGCCTCTGCCCTCCGTGAGGGCCTCAGTGGCGTACCCTGTGCAGGACCTCGATGTGCGTCCCCCGTGAGGGGCCTCGGCCTGTGCCCCCTGCGAGGGGCATCAGTGGCATCCCCTGTGCGGAACGTCGATGTGCGGCACCTCAGTGTGCATCCCCTGTGCGGCACCTCGATGTGCATCCCCTGTGCGGGACCTCGATGTGCGTCCCCTGTGCGATGTGCGGGACCTCGATGTGCGTCCCCTGTGTGGGACGTCCATGTGCGTCCCCTGTGCGGGACCTCGATGTGCGTCCCCTGTGCGGGACCTCGATGTGCGTCCCCTGTGCGGGACCTCGATGTGCGTCCCCTGTGCGGGACCTCGATGTGCGGGACCTCGATGTGCGTCCCCTATGCGGGGCCTCAGCCAGGGATCCCTGTGAAGGACCTCAGTGGTGTTTCCATGTGTGGGACCTCGATGTGTGTCCCCTGTGAGGGGCCTCAGCCTGTGCCCCCTGTGAGGGGCCTCAGTGGTGACCCCTGTGCCGGGCCTCGATGTGCGTCCCCTGTGAGGGGCTTCAGCCAGTGCTCCCTGTGAGGGGCCTCTGGCATCCCCTGTGCGGGACCTCGATAGGCGTCCCCTGTGCGGGGTCTCAATGGGTGTCCCTTGTGCGTGGCCTTGGTTGGCACTCTGTGTGGAGCCTTGGTTGGTGCCCTTTACGAGGGTCCGCAGCCTGTGCCCTCTACGAGGGGCCGCAGCCTGTGCCCTCTACGAGGGGCCGCAGCCTGTGCCCTCTACGAGGGGCCGCAGCCTGTGCCCTCTACGAGGGGCCGCAGCCTGTGCCCCCTGTGAGGGGCCTCAGTGGCGCCCCCTGTGTGGGCCCTTGGTGGGCGCCCCTGTGAGGGTTCTCAGCCTGTGCCCCCCCTCTGCGGGGGCTTCAATGACGTCCCCTGTGCGGGACCTCTGGCAGTCTGGCTCTGTTGCCACAGTCGTGGCCCACCTTGCGGGTTTGTGGCCACGCTCCCTGTTGAGTCAGATAGTGAGGATGATACCTTCACAACTGTAGTGGCGTATGAGAAGGCTATGGTTGTCGCACTTACAATTACATCTGTGCGGGAAACTTTAAATATGGGGGATGCAGCTGTGGCTGCTGCGGAGGGCCGGTTCCCTTTGGCACCCACGAACCGTGTGGCACGGGGAAAGCGGTCCCTCTTCCTCATCTTTGGCACAATTTGCCCATGAAGAATGGCAGTGTCCACAGCGCCCCTTTGTGCTTCCAAAGAAGCTTGTAGTGGGCTACCCCTCGAGGGGTCCCTCCTTAAGCGGTGAACTGTTCTACTCTCCGGTAGAGGAATCTCCGGCTTTTACAGATCCGGCAGACATAAATGGAGGTGGAGCGGAATCCCCCTGCCTTTGCTGAAATGGCGGACCTGTTGATCTTGGGACCGCGGTTGGTCTGCTATGCCTCTTGGACGCAGTTCCCCTGATTGCTGAGCTCTCTGTTTCTGCAGTGGTGCTTAGACGTGTATGGGACCTAAGTGTTGGTCTGTGGACTAGGTTTTTAAAGGTCACTTTGGGGCTACCCTGGATAACATCATTACGTGTCTCACGAGGGAGGAAGGTACATCTCTGCCACAGTCTGAGAAGGGAAGAAGCCTCGTTGCAGACGCAGTCCTCCCACCCCACTGCACTGTGCCCTCACCCGTGTCTGGAGTGGGGGGACGGCTTGATCTTGTCTGGTTTCAAGATAGTGTTACGGCTTTGTTCCCCAAATGGGGTTCTTCCTCCCCTTGTGCGTCTGTCACCGGATCGTTGGTAGTTCTCCTTGTGGGGCTGTACAAGCCCTGGTGCTTCAGGGTGTGCTTGGCCTGGTTCCTGTTGGAATGGTTTTTAGGGGTTTTATTAAATCCTGTTCGCAGTCCAAAGATGGAGGGCACGGTGCCTAAAATTCTGGACCTCAAGACTCTGACCTGTTTTTGGGGTTACAGTAGTTCAGAATGAAATCCACCCGCACAATGGTAGCATCCCTTCTTCATGGGGACTTTCTGTTTTTTATTCAACATCATGAATGTCTGCTTACACATTTCACCTGTGCCTGACCCCAGCACTCCCTCTGTTTTTCTCTGGGAGTAGAGCATTACCAGCTTGTGGTGTTGCCCCTTGGTCTCACTGTCACTCCTCTGGTTATGTCAGTGCGGGTTTGCGGTCCTGGGCTACCTGGACGATCATCTTCTGCAAGCAGTCCTCGACTGCCCCAAAGGGCCACGTAGCTCATATACAGACCTTGACAGATTCATTGGATTATCTGGGCATGACCCGGCTCCAGTTCTGGTCAGTGTGTTTCTATATCTGGACAAACTCCAGGAGTTGCTTGCCGCATTTCATCTACTGTTGTCTGACAGATAGGCCTCCCTGCAGCTGCATGCGGTTGTTGGGCCTGATGGTATCTACCTTCGAGGCGTTTCCATTTGCACGGTTCCATACAAGCTCCCCTCAAGGGAGATCCTGGCCTAATGGGACAGGTGCCCAAGGTCTCTGAACAATCGACTGGGCCAGGAAACCAGGGGTTCCCTGGTCTGGTGGCTTCGCTCTTCTGTTCTTTTGGCAGGGCAAATCCTTTCTCTCCTTGTATGGACGATGGTCACCGGTGGGGAGGTGTGGACTGAGCTCTGTCTGCTCAGGGTCTCTGGACGCATCCAGACTACCGATCAATATCCTGGACCTTCGAGCGATCAGACTTTGTCTGGATCATGGACGGATTGACTTCGGTGGTTCCTGGTGCGAATCCAGACTGACCATGCCAATTGCCAGGGCGGAACAAATGGAGTGTTGGCAGCCCTGGCGGTGGCTGGCATTCTCCGGTGGGCAGAATGTCTTGTTCAACCCTCTCCAAGGTGCGTTTTCCAGGAGTGGAATATTGGCAGGTGGATGCCTCGGTCGGCTAGTGTTGGTGGACCACGGGTGGGTCCTTAACTGGGGGCCGTGTTTCATCGGATATGTCTCTGATTGGGCCCTGTTTGAGCCCCGACTCAACAGAAAGGGACCGAGATTTCTGGCAAGGTCGCGGGATCTTCTAGTGGACACTACACACGCTCTGGTGGCCCAGGGGCCAATATAATTTGATATAGGCCTTTCTTCCTTCCCAGCTTCGGCTGTGGCTTTTGCGCAGGATCATGGCCGCAGGGATTCCGGTCACTCTGTTGGTTCCAGATTGGTACTGTCGGTCTGAGTAAGCCGACCTGGTGCGCCTGGTCACCGACGTTCCTTGGTGACTGCTTTCCTTTCTTGGTGGCTCAGATTCTGACCTTCCTTCATAGAGAATTGAGCAGAAATGGGCATGAGTACCATCAAGGGCCTGGTGTCAGCCTTGGCAGTCTTCTTCAGCGTCCCCTGGTTTCGCACTTCCTGGTGCATACTTTTGTTCAGGCGCTCAACGTCTGTTTCCACTGGTGCGGTTTCTTCTGCCGCCGTGGGATCTGGACTTGATGCTTTCAGTTTTACAGGAACCTCTGTTTATACTGATTCGGGGGATTCCCCTGCTTACTCAGTTTCAGTAGGTGGCCTTTGTGGGTGGCTATCGCCTTCTACTTGCAGGGTATCAGAACTGGTGGCGTTATCTTGTCGTACACCTTACCAGGGGTTCCACAAGAATACAGTGTTTCTTTGTCCTTTTCCACCGTTGTTTCCTCTGATTTCCTTTTGAATAAGTATTTTGTGTTACCTTCTTTGTGCCCCGGATAAACGAATCCTAAGGAATTTGCCTTCCTTGTTCTGGATGTGTTTTGGGTGATTCAGGTGTATTTGGCAGCCACTGAGTCTTGTCGGAGTTCTGACTCATGGTTTGTGATTGCGGACGGGCCAAGAACGGGGCTGTCTGCTTCATTAGTGACCATTTCTGGATGGCTCAGACAGATGATGACTCTGGCTTCTTCTATCGGGGGTCAGGTTCCTCGCTTTTTCTACCACGGCGCACTCTACTTGAGTGCTTAGTGTTTTTTGGGTCTTCTGTCATCAGGCGTCAGTCGCGCAATTTGGCAAGGCGGCCACTTGGTCGTCTGTGTACATTTTCGCAACATTTTACAAGGTGGATGTGCTGGCATCTGCGGATGCTGCTTTTGGCCGCAGGTTTGCAGGCTGCGGTTTAGAGGGTCTATCCCATTTTGAGGGCGTATTGTTCAGGTTGGGCTCCAGTTGTTCTGTGTTGAGCTCCTGTTACTTCGTTGGATCTTGTGTTAGCCTTGGGATTTTCGTTATCCCACCCCTCATGTTTGGCACTGCTTTGGGACGTCCCTATGGTAAGGAAGCGCTGTGTCTGTCAATGAACTAAAGAGAAAATGGGATTTTTTTTGACTTGCCATAAAATCCATTTCTCTGAGTTCATTGACAGACACAGCACCCACCCCTCTAATGAGTTTTTAATACTTCTGATACTGCTTGTTACTAAACTGAAGGCCTATTGCAGAGAGGGGGGTGTATAACACACAGGACTGCCCATAAGTGTAGCCAAGTCTGTTTTCTGCCTAGTGTCTTACTCCTGTGGGGGGGTGGTATAACCCTATGGCAAGGAAGCACTGTGTCTGTCAATGAGCGAAAGAGAAATGGATTTTACAGTAAGTCAAAAAATCCCATTTTTCTGGACCACAAGACACAGGTAGCAAGTGAAATCAAAGCTGATCTGTTTAGGTGAGGCACTCAAAGTATTGAAGCCTGAATGCCAATCAGGTCACTACTACTTTCAAAAAGTACCAAAGCATGCATATTTCTCTTGGTATCCCTCCTTTAAATTTCCATGCGAATAACCTGTTTTACCTGAATTGAGAAGCACTGGCCACTTGGAACATCAATTTAAAACCTTATACTAAGTGCCAAGATACTTATTTTATGTGCCAGCAATGTTACAAATTGTGCCTTCTATGGAGCTTAATTATAAAAGTTTGTTTAATCCTGCTTTTTCTGTAGCTGCACACATCCCTTATTAAAACAAAAACCAAAAATGTAATACATTGCAGCTTATCAATAATTGGATATGGTGGCTGCATTTGTCTTTCTTTTTTTTTTTTTTTTCACCTGGTGATCTGTGCAGTAACACACCTTCTGTATTAGAGTGCCCCCACTCTGGATGAAGTAGCACAGGACAGCAGCATTGTCAGTCTGGGGGAGGGGAGTGTTAGATGCACTAGCATATTTAGATACCCAACAAAATGAAGCCTACCTCCAGCTCTCACTGCAGCTACACAAGCCGTTGCAGCAACCTTTATTTTCCTTTTGGGATAAAGGTTTTACATAAATAAAGATTGAACATTCTAAGTACCAGTCGGTGGTAAATGGTTTATCTAACCTTTGCATTCGCAGGAGTGCTTGTTCTGTTGAAAAATAACAGACTTACTTGGCAGATCGCCAGGTGAAAATAAATTAAATCAAGCTTAAAAAAAACGAACGTGGCCATCAGATTGAAGAATTTCTTTTGGATTAAATACCACTTTAAGTTTGTCTAATACAGTTTTATTATGTGCACTTTGCAGAAAGAGCTGCTGGATGAAAAATTAGAGGTTAAATGATTTGTGTGGTGGCTAGTGGAGATTGTTGTAATAAAAGCGGGGTTCCACCCACATTTGGAACTTCTCAGATACCTCCCCCCCACCGGTTCCACATTTGACACCTTTCGGGGGGGAGAGGATACCTGTCTTTGACATGTATCATACCCCCATTTCTGGGAGTCCGGGCTACAGCGAATTACGTCAGCGGGCCCGGCTCCCTCCTCCGCCACTGGGCCAGCAGCAGCGGCGCAGCCGCGTGCATGCGCGGTAGGGGCCCGATTTGAAGCAGTAATGATTCATTGCCGGGTTCCCTTACCCATAATGGCAGGGGCAGCACCCGACAGCTGATGGAAACATCGGCTGCAGTGCCGACATCGCTGGACTCCAGGACAGGTAAGTGTTCTATTATTAAAAGTCAGCAGCTGCAGTATGTGTAGCTGCTGGCTTTTAGTTTTTGCTGGGCTGAGTGGACCTCCGCTTTAAAGTATATGTCTAATGTTACCTTGTAAAACAACCCATTTAGTTTAAGATAAAAATGAAAGGCAAAACATTTTTGTAAATATTTAAAAAAATTATAAATCCCTTCTTTGCTTTTTTTTAAGTGATCACGTAATCTCTGTTCTCAGTTTCATAAGATGTTAACCACTTAAGGACCGGAAGGATTTGCCCCTTAATGACCAGGCCATTTTTTGCGATATGGCACAGCGTCGCTTTGACAATTGCGTGGTCGTGCGACGTTGTACCCAAACAAAATTTATGTCCTTTTTTTTCCACAAATAGAGCTTTATTTTGGTTGTATTTTATCACCTCTGTGGTTTTTATTTCTTGCACTATAAATAAAAAAAATGACAATTTTGAAAAAAAGATGTAAAAAAACTAATTTATTCATCAGTTTAGGCCGATATGTATTCTGCTACATATTTTTGGTAAGAAAAATCGCAATAACCATATGTTGATTGGTTTGTGCAAAAGTTATCACGTCTACAAAAAAGGGGTTAGATTTATGGCATTTTTATTATTATTATTATTATTTTTTTACTAGTAATGGCAGTGATCAGTGATTTTTAGCAGGACTGCAACATTGCGGCGGACAGATCGGACACCTAACTGACATTTTTGACACTTTTTTTGGCAACCAGTGACATTATTACAGTGATAAATATGCACTGTTATTGTACTAATGGCACTGGCAGGGAATGGATTAACATCAGGGGCGGTCAAGGGGTTAAATGTGTGACTGAGGGAAACACACAGATCCGTCTTCCTGCTTAGCAGAAAGACAGGATCTGTGTTATCTCCCCTGTCAGAACGGAACTCTGCCTTGTTTACACAGGCAGATCCCTATTCTGTCACTGTGGGGAACGATCGCGGGTGGCTGGTGGACATCGAGTTCGCCGTACCTGCTAATTTGCTTCCCCGCTGGCCAGTGGGCATGCACGCCCACAAAATAGAGTTCCCAAGCCAACATACAATGACGGCGATTTGAGAGAATGAGCCGACCTGCAGCAGTATGACAGCGGCTGGTCGGCAAGTGGTTAAGAGAGCTAGGGGTGGAAAAGCATCAGTACACTGACCTTCCTAGTAAATGGCTGCGCAGAAGGGAACGTGTCCGCAGAAGTCTGATCATTGGAGGACAGGCTGTGCTTCCAACACAGCAAAAAAACTGACCACTGGGATGGATATGTTCTTATACCTAAGGTGGTCAGTAGGAAAGTAGGGGGGGTTGGCAGGATCACCAGGTATTTCACAAAAAGGAAGCAATACAAAGAGAACAGGATACTTTTTAACGCAATTACATGGTACAGACACCTATATCAGTAATATGAAATATTTGGGTAACATATTTTTAAAACATTTGCTTTACTTAAATACTCTTCCATGTGGGTTTTTTTGGTAAAAGCTTGGTGGACTTAACATTGTTTTGTTATGTTTTAGCCTGAAAGAGTTTCTTCCTAAGGAGTACATCAAACAAAGAGGAGCAGAGAAGAAAATATTCCAGGTAATGTAGAAAAATTAACCAATAAAAGATGTTCTATTTTGCAAACATTTTGCTGTTGGGGAGGATTTAAAGAAACGTATTCTAACTGAAATCAAAATAGCTAGTCATAGCTTATTCATGTTTGTCATCTACCTCCGTCCGTCCCTGCTAAAGAGTTGTTATAGAGAAAAGATCTGCACTCATTTCAGATTTCAGAAAACATGGCATACCATACTGTATGTCTAACCCTGTTCTTCTACACCTGCCCAGACTTTTTGTTTGCTATACCTGCATTTTCTAGAAATGTCTTTACTACCTTGACCCTAAAGCCCTAATGTTTGCCAAGTATTCTAGCACTTTGCTCAAAATGTCTTAGTGAATGGATTGCATTACTGAATTTGTTGATGTAATCTATGATCATTATGACCAACAGGAACATAAAAATTGTGGAGAAATGACTGAAATTGAGGCTAAAGTGAAGTATGTAAAGCTGGCGCGATCTTTACGGACATATGGAGTGTCTTTTTTTCTAGTGAAGGTATTTGTTATTTATTACTCTTGCTCTTATACAGTGTATAGTAAACCACTTCATTAAGCATAATTTCTATCTAAAATGAAGAATAACTTTATTATGCATTTAGTAAAAGTGAAAAGTTGCTGTATGTGGTATTAGAGTAACTGGCACTTTGTGGATTAGTTTATTTTATTTATCTATTATAGGTACTTATATAGCGTTGTCAATTTACACATCACTTTACATATATATTGCACATTTATATCCATCCCTGCCCTCAAGGAGCTTGCAATCTAAGGTCCTTAACACACAGGAATACATACGTAGACCAATTTAGACAGTATCCAATTAACCGACCAGCATGTCTTTGGAGTGTGGGAGGAAACCGGAGTACCTGGGGGAAACCCAAGCAGGCACAGGGAGAGCATGCAAACGCCAGGCAGGTAGCGTCATGGTTGGTATTCAAATGGACAACCCTAGTGCTGTCAAGTGGAAGTGCTAACCACTTAGCCACTGTAATTAAAGTGTATGTCGAGCCTTTTTTTCTAGCACTATCTGGGCTCCACAACAGTGTTTTCAGAGGTAACATCCGCAACAGGAAAACAGAAAAAAAATCTATCCTTCTGCCACTCTAAAAGAAAAAAAAATGCATTTCTTTCTAAGTTGCTGTTGGAGGGTTGCTCTCACTTGCAATTTGGTAGAAAATTCAATGTTAGTACAGTGACCTCCCCTGCTGTGCTATTGTGTTCTGACAGGGGGACCCCCCCACCAGAACACTCCATTCAGACATACACTGGAGATCAAAAATGGAGAACAACCTACAATTTCCTAAATTTCAAGGTCACTGCTTAGTCCTATTTGAAATTATCTAAACAGGAGTAAAATAGCAGTTTTGTTAAGCATAGTTCATGAGTTACATATATTTTGAAGCACAGAATAAAAAACTTCAATGAGATTTGAAAAAGAACATTGATCAAAATCAGAGAACACTTTCAGATACCTCCCAGTTATTGGAGTTAATCTGACACCTTGTGCTAATTTCTTCAATTTTCTGACAACCCCTATTTGACTGGCAACTTAACTTTCCAGTTTTCACTGACTTTGCAAGATGTTGAGCCATTCTAAAGTGACTGAAACCCTCCGGCAGCAGGTTGTCC
This sequence comes from Glandirana rugosa, assembly GCA_018402905.1. Lineage (NCBI taxonomy): Eukaryota > Metazoa > Chordata > Amphibia > Anura > Ranidae > Glandirana > Glandirana rugosa. Next base: position 431,654 of record BLSH010024490.1, on the reverse strand, counting down.
AGATGACGGCCAAAGGGATGATCCTTTCAGTCATAGCAAGAGAGGTTTGTCATTCCAAATCTGTGATTTCTAGAATTTTGCTTCTTTACAACATCACAAACTCATTCAAGTCCTCCAAGAAGGCTTGTCGTCCACGAAAGACAAATGCAAGGGAGGACATGATAATACGGAGGATCTCAATGGGCAATCGGTTCAACACTGCAGCTGCAATTGCTTGCAAGTTCAGCACCGAATAAGGATCTGTCACATATCCATGCGATACAGGTGGAGAAAAGCTAAAGCGTTTCACGCCCCCCTAAGGGCACTTACTCATAGCTAACATGGCATGGGTAAGAATACATATATATACAATTTCACAAATTGTCGTTTCCAAAAAATCTCCAATGGGATCGCAGTCCCCTGCTGGTGCATTCTCATTAACAAAATTGGTCTCCTGGATCTTGCAATCACTCATTCAGGTGCAGCGTGGTGAAGTCCAACAGAGGGCCAGGTATTAGATGTGAATAAGGAAAAAATATATTGAATTTATCTTCCAGGAACACAAATGTAGACTCCCCTGTGAGATTTGACCAGACCGACCCGACTGCAGATAAAACAAAATAACTCCATGTAAATATATGTACATAATTACAAAAACTTCTACATAAAGAAACCAAAAAATAAAAATAAATGAGAATGCAGATAAAGAAATTATAATATAAACATAAAAAGACAAATGAAAACCAACTGAAGAAAAAAAATATTATTAATGAAATTTTTACATGTTTACAAAGGGAGAGGGAGAGACAGATGAAAAACCATCCGCTCACACCTCCCAATATATTATACACTCAATAATCATTAATTTAAAATTAGTGAAAACAATAGTATCAATATTGTAGCCAGGAAACAAACAACATATCTCAAAAAATATAAATTCCCATATTAAAAGAATTGCAGATTATGACCATCTAGGAACCCAATAATGACGAATCGAGAAATACCCGATATGCTTAAACCTGGTGTATGGCACAATGTATCAACAAGACGCTATAATAGTTATTACTGGCCTCAATCAAAGGCACAAGAAATAAACAACCCTACTACCAATGGGTCCTCACAGAGAGGCGCCACATCGAGATGTATGTAAAACGTCTATTTCAATGTGAATTCACAATATTATACATGAATTTTGGGATCCCTGGATAGGTAATCAAAGGGACCCCAAAATTCATGTATAATATTGTGCCTTTAATTGAGGCCAGTAATAACTATTATAGCGTCTTGTTGATACATTGTGCCATACACCAGGTTTAAGCATATCGGGTATTTCTCGATTCGTCGTCATTGGGTTCCTAGATGGTCATAATCTGCAATTCTTTTAATATGGGAATTTATATGTTTTGAGATATGTTGTTCGTTTCCTTGCTACAATATTGATACTATTGTTTTCACTAATTTTAAATTAATGATTATTGAGTGTATAATATATTGAGAGGTGTGAGCGGATGGTTTTTCATCTGTCTCTCCCTCTCCCTTTGTAAAAATGTAAAAATTTCATTAATATTTTTTTTTCTTCAGTTGGTTTTCATTTGTCTTTTTATGTTTATATTATAATTTCTTTATCTGCATTCTCATTTATTTTTATTTTTTGGTTTCTTTATGTAGAAGTTTTTGTAATTATGTACATATATTTACATGGAGTTATTTTGTTTTATCTGCAGTCGGGTCGGTCTGATCAAATCTCACAGGGGAGTTTACATTTGTGTTCCTGGAAGATAAATTTAATATCTTTTTTCCTTATTCACATCTAATACCTGGCCCTCTGTTGGACTTCACCACGCTGCACCTGAATGAGTGATTGCAAGATCCAGGAGACCAATTTTGTTAATGAGAATGCATCAGCTGGGGACTGCGATCCCATTGGAGATTTTTTGGAAACGACAATTTGTGAAATTGTATATATATGTATTCTTACCCATGCCATGTTAGCTATGAGAGGCGTGAAACGCGTTAGCCTTTCTCCACCTGTATCGCATGGCTATGTGACCAATAAAGCATTTGAAAATGAGTGCGGTCGTCCGGCGCTTTTCTTCCATTATTCCTGCTGACTGCATATTGAGCCTGCACCCTCTGGGACTGTTTCTTTACACATCAGGACTAGGTATTGTTGAGCGGTTACTCCACTATTTTGAGTAAGGATCTGTCTCGTCATACAGTGTCTCGCCATTTAAGAGAAGGTGGACTAAAAGCCCACACTGCAGTGACCAAACCTCTCATTAGCAAAAAGAATCAAAAGGCTAGACTAACCTTTGCTGAGGAGCATGTTGTGTGGACAGAGGAGAACTGGTCCAGAGTTCACTTTAGTGATGAAAGCAAGTTTAATTTATTTGGGTCTGATGAGAAACATTATGTTTGTCGTCAAACTGGGGTAAGACTGAACCCAAAGTGCGTAAAAAAGTCAGTGAAAGGTGGAGGGGGAAGCGTCATGGTTTGGGGATGTTTTCTGCAGCAGGAGTTGGGCCTCTTATACAGCTACATGGCAGAGTGAATGCAAATGTTTATCAGAACCTTCCTTGACAACATGCGGTTCCTTTCCTGCATTCATCACCTAGTCAGCTAGCTATTTTCATGCACGACAATGCACCGTCACACAGCAAAATGGGTAAAGCAGCTCCTTGAAGCTGAAAATATTGAAATAATTAAATTGCCAGCCCAGAGTCCTGATCTAAACCCAATAGAAAACCTCTGGAAAATCCTTGGCGACAAAGTTATGGCCAAAAAACCCACTACAGTCACCGAACTGTGGAAGACACTGGAAGAAGAGTGGAACAAAATCACACCAGAGTAGTGTGAGAGACTAGTGATGTTCTGTGACCACAGATGTGCTGAAGTCATTCAAAGCTAGGGCCTGTACACTTCCTAATTGTTGATTGTTGTAACCTTCAGAAATTTTAGTTGTAATCTTTCTCTGTACTACCGTCATTGCTGTTCTCTAATTTTGATCATTTTGTTTTACAAAATAAAGTTGTTTTTTTTTTTTGTTGAAGTGCCTTGGTTATTTTGAAAAACACTGTTCTATTAGCATGGTATGGTATAGCCACAACAAAAATTCCATAAAATGTTGAACAATGAAGATTATTAAATTTTTTCTTAACCACTTCCTTACCGGCGTATAGTAAATATACGTCGGCAAGGTGGACTCCCCATCCTAAGTGGACATCATATGACGTCCTCTTGTTTTCGCCGCTTTGCGGGCCCTCAGGGGCCCGCATCGCGGCGATCGGGGACCGGGCAGTATACTACAGGTGAATCCTACCCCTCAGGTGGAACGGCTGCATATAAATGATATGCGGCCATTCCTTCACCAATTCTTTTTTAAATTATTAGAAGTAACAAGTTGTAAAATACCTTAAAAACAACACCGATATGGTATGGTACGATTATCTTGTCACAAAAAGTTTTATTGGTTCCGTGAAGTTGTTTTTTTTTTTTGTTGAAATAAAACATTTTGTTTTACTAGTTTTAATCTCTTGTCGTTACTGCCATCATGTCTCTTTCTAATGTTGATT
>BLSH010024490.1:399823-412044 GCA_018402905.1 Glandirana rugosa | reverse complement strand
CTTTCTCGGGGGGTGGACGATGTCAGTGTGTTTTGTTATTTTATTTTTTATTATTTTTACAATTTAACCTTTTTATTACAATTCTTTTATTTATTTTTTTTTATCAGCCCTGTTAGGGGGCCTTTGGTGAGATATAAGGGGGTCTTAACAGACCCCTGACATCTCTCTTTTGAGACAGGGAGAAGGGGGCTGAGGATGGAGATTCCCCAGTCCCTTTCTCAGAAGCCTCAGCTGCATTGAAGATGAATGGAGAGGAGACAGCGGCTCCTCCCCATTCATAAACTGAAGCATCGTAAGCACAGTTTACGATGCTCAGTGACATTTATGAATGGACAGTCAGTGATCACTGACTGTCCATTCAGAAAAGGAAAGAGCCGATAAATTACATATTTACCGGCTCTTTCCTCCGCTCTCCATCCTGACAGATCGAGGACAAGGGGGACTGGAGGAGGATACAGGGCCAGTCAAGGGGGGGTGATTGGTGCAGCGGGAGTTAACAATCACTGATCTCCCGACTCCCTGTATACATTGCATTGTAGCAGCTGAAAGCCGTGGGAGGAGAAGTGGCTGTCAGTTGCTTTAATGAAATGTATACAGGGAGTCGGGAGATCAGTGATTGTAAATCCCCCTCCAGCGCTGCACTGATCATCCCCTGGTTGCCCAAGTATCGGATGAGGCATCGGAGCATTTTGCCCGAGTACAAGTACTCGGGCAAATGCTCAGTATTGGCACCGATACTAGTATCGGTATCGGGACAACTCTAGTATGTATATCAAAAACGTTTTTTTTTTTTTTTTTTTGTCTTTTTTTCTCTTGGTTCAGGATAGGGTGTGGAAGAGTTAGAAATCCCATTGGGATTTTACTGCTATCTGGGGCTCTGCTACAGAGATTTACCTTCCTTTCCCATCCTGCTGATGTTTACCAGGTAGGAAATGAGGGGAATTCTCCAATAGCAACATAGACATAAATAAAATGCTCTTCTGCTGTTGTGGGTTTTTCCTCAATTTCCCGTCCTTCTGACAACAGTTTCAATAGACAGGGAGAATCTCCATAACAGAGTCACTGGAAGCACTTGTACTCCATTCAAACCTAGAAAAAACTTTTAGTTTGACATACTTTTAAGGAAATTATTTCAACATTTTTTTTTTCTTTTTGAGAAAAGATGCTGACATCTACCATACATCTATTCTAGTGGTTCGTTTTACGTTTATATAGTGATATCTGTTGTGTATACAAAAAACAGGAAGATTCACCACCTTCCAATTCATAACAATATTGGCTCTTCAATATTTTAGTCTGGTAGCGGTAATAAACGCTACAGATTTGTATTGCTTATTAATGGCCCCTGTAGGTCTTTGCCATAATGTGATAGTATGCACCGCATGCTTGCCCGCTATGACAGACTTAACTTTTAAACACTGCTAAGCTGTGACCGCTTCCATCTTCATCTGGTCTTCATTCTGGGTCTCCATTCTCTGGGCCACGGTGATGTCACACCTGTGCATGTACACAGGAGTCATGATTGTGGCACAGGGCTCTCTGCAATCGGGACACACTTAGTGCTGCGCATGCACCTGTGATGTCATCGGCTGCACCCTTTTTTAACATATTCTGAACAGCACAAGTTTAGAAAATTTTCACGGTACCTGCAGGGTAAGCCTTATTATAAGCTTACTTGTAGATGCAAGTTAATAATAAGCATTAACTATTGCTTTAAATTATTGTAATCTGATCTAATTCTTCTACATCTGATTACAGCATTTGCATACACACTTAAGATTTTTCTTCCTCTGCTTGGTTTATTTTAACCCTTTTTTTAATTCTCTTGGTTACTTTTCCTCCTAAACTCTGATTTAGAATCTATCTTCTTTCAGGACTTTGGAGAGTATCAGGAGAGCTATTATTCTGTGCAAACCACTGAAGGGGAACAGATATCACAGCTCATCGCAGGGTACATTGACATCATCCTCAAGAAGGTAGGTGTTCTTGTCTTTCAATTAGTGAACACTGCTTGTATGTAGACCCTTTATTTGTGTAAGTCACATAGTCGCAGCCCTTGCAGTTTAAATAACTCCACTAAGCTCCATTACCTCTAAACTAACAGTCATGGCAATGTGGTTAAAAAAAACTTCTATGAAAAAATGAACAATTACTGCTGGTGGAATACTGATGCCTCCAACAGAAAAACAGATGTGGTAGAAATCAAACATGTAGCTGCTGTGTGTGATCTCTTCTATTCACCGGCATGTTCTGTCTTTTATTGGTGGCAGCAAGCATGCACAGCATGGTTTGTACATTTTGTTCTGTGTTTTTCTTTAGCCCTCCTAGCTTCACAAACCAAGATAAATTGTATTAAGTTTGTATTAAGGCCTCTTTGTATTTTCTTCCTCAGATTGCTTGCAATTTGTTTGTAGTGTTTTTGATTGAATTTTCATTCACTCAATTCTCACCTGTCCCCAGAAACAAAGTAAGGACCGATTTGGACTAGAAGGAGATGAAGAGTCTACAATGCTGGAAGAATCTGTTTCGCCAAAAAAGTGGGTATAGAAATATTAGACTTGCTTAATTGATAGCAACCCGTAAATTTGCTTGAAGTGGAAGAAAACCCTATGTCAGTTCTTAAAAATGTTCCGGTATAAAAAAAGATCTGTACACTTGCCTTTATTAACCACTTCACCCCCGGAGCCCTTTTTTTTACATTTGTTTACAAGTTAAAATCTGTTTTTTTTTTTGCTAGAAAATGAATTAGAACCCGCAAACATTATATATTGTTTTTTGTCAAACACCCTAGAGAATAAAATGGCGATTGTTGCAATACTTTTTGTAACTCTGTATTTGCACAGTGGTCTTTCAAGCGCATTTTTTTGGGAAAATGCCCAATTTTTTGGTATATCACGAGAGAGAATGTTACGCCAAGTGAATAGATACCAAACATGTTATGGTTGAAAATTGCGTACACTCACGGAATGGCACCAAACTCGGTTACTTAAAAATCTCTATAGGTGGCGCTTTACCAGGTTAGAGTTACAGAAGAGGTATAGTGCTAGAATTATTGCTCACAATCTGGTGATTGCGACGATACCTTGCATGCGTGGTTTGAACACAGTTTTCATATGCGGGCACGACTTGCGTATGCGTTTTCTTTGCTACACAAGCTCGCGGAGACAGTGGCGCTTTCATTTTTTTTATTATTATTTATATATATATGTATTTTTATAGCAATGTTCCTTTAAAAAAAAAAAACGGGCTATACCCCGATACACCCACTTAAAGCAGCCACCGTTTATAAACGAGAGGAGGGAACATCAGCTATGATAAACCATAAAAGAAGGAAATCAAGGATAGCACTGCCACTTGCATAAATTTTGCTGACTCATCCCAACATCAGGGGATGGGGTTCCCAAAGCCAAGTCTACCATGTGACTAAAGGAAAGGGATAGGGGATCCTGGGGGCGTGAGATCACCACCAGATAGGAACCATCTTCAAAGGGAACACACTGCAGTATGCAAAAATTTATTGATACTCAAAAAATGTGGCAGTAATAACATTCCATATAGTAAAGGATCACATCACACAATTTAAATTCTTCAAGACAACGTTACCATAGAACAAATATTCTACCTGGGTAACTCGCACCAGCCACACAACATGTGTAGGGAACACAGGGGGAAGGGAAGGGGAGCTGGGGAGTAGGTCACTGCTGGGAGGGGGAACAGCACAGCGGCCGTGAATGTCTCCCAGAGTTGCTGCCAATAGCAGATGAAGGACAATGTGATGATGAATGGCTCCGTGCTGATGAGTGGACAGTAGGCAGATGTAGAGTCTCAGTAACAAGGGGGATATGCCAGCCAATATAGTGTAAAAGTCATGTGGCCAAGCCACTAAAGGGCTGTGTAACAGTGAGATACAGATTGGCACATGCTGGGGATATCAATGAAAACCCTCTTGGACAGCACTATATAGGAGCTTCAAACAGAGAGCATAAACACAAAACACAGCAGATGCATTGAGTGGTGTGTGTGTGAATTCAATGGAGGGAATGGTGTCCCATGGAACTGCAAACAACCAATTTGGTAAAATACACCCGTTCAGACCGATATATCGGGTATCAGGACGGCCTAAAAGTATGCCATAACCTGCCCCAGACACAGACCACCTGCATTCAAGTGTGGTTCCAATTCAAAAAGAGGTGATTGAGGATCACAAGAGCACCAAAAACAGGAACCCAATGTGTTATAAAACGTAACTTTTAATATATAAAGTATAAAGTGTACATAACCACTGGAGTAGGAAAATGATAAAAATTGACAACGTTGTCAGTAATCAAGACGCATCTAATCACCCATTCAAACATCACCCATCCTAGTATCCACATTCAGACATCCAACCTCCAAGTCCAAGACCATAGCAGAGGGTGCTGGTTAGGTCGTGGGGGCGTGAAATAGGGGTGCTCGGGATCAGGGATTTGAGGAGATGGTACTGTCACATCAGTCGGTAAAGCATAAAGCACAGGCAGGTAATGATAGAGTAAGGCAGTCTATGGTACCATCCCAATTCGGCCAAGATTTTCACCTGACTTCCCAGTTGGTAATTACACACCACTAACCACGTGGTATATGTCAAGTAGGGATGGAAGTCCAGGTATAGGTGAGTAAAGTGCAGTAACTAGATCATCGCAGTAATTAACTGATCAGTCCAAAGGTCACAAGGAAGCAATGGTTGAAGCAGCTGTGAACACCATATAGGTTAAAGATAACAGCGGTGATGCTGGCACTTATGGATACAATCTCACCAATCTCTGAAGACGGCATCAATGGGGTGACAAAGATTTCCAAAGATCACAAGTCCCAACTCATTGCCATAGCCTTGCATGAATGGCGTTGCAGCGTGACAGAACCTCCTTAGCTCCGGCTGATTCAAACAGCGTGTACGGAGCGGGTGGGAGGCATCTCCAGGGTGAAGGGCGGGTTCAGATGCGTCATAGGAGACGTCAGGTGACGCGATGCTGACGCGTTTCGTCTGACCAATTGCAGACTTCCTCGGAGCTAGAGGAGGGGCTGGAGTGGCTCGGACTAAATAGTCCCTTGATGGTGTCATGCCCCTAGTTATCCACTAGATGTCATACTCACAATACTCCTCTCTACGTTCACCTTACTTCACACACATCATATAATTGCTGATACATTCCAAATGTGATTCACATCGCAAACGACAAAAACCCCCCAAAAACACATATATGGGTTATAAGGTGATAGACCAAGATTAAGGTAAAAATAAAATAAAAGTAAAAAACCCCCCACCCCAGGGGGGGGGGGGGATATTCCACAGCCAATGGCCATAACAATAACATCAATGGATAGGAAGGGGACAACAGTTAGGAAATAACAATTATCTCCTTTATAGGAATACAGAAAAACTACACTCCGTGTTAAGGCCATATGGCACCATAGAGTCCAGAAGGAAGATCCACATTTTCTCCTTCTGGAGCAAGATGGTGTCAAAATCTCCCCTTCTAGTAGGGAGTTGCAAGGCATAAATTCCTTTGACTTTCATTAGGGATGGGTTCCCCTGATGATATTGGTGAAAATGTATCGCAAGAGGTTTTTCATCACCTTCTTTATAGTTTCTGATACTGCTCAAATGTTCTCCAATCCTCACCTTTAAAGGTCTCTTGGTTTTCCCTATATATGCTTTTGGACAAGGGCACGTTATCATATAGATTACTCTGGGGGTCGAGCAATTAATGAACTGCTTAATTTTGAAATTCCTTCCATTACGAGCCCCAGAGAAATCTACAGTTTTTTCCACTAGCGGGCAAATGCTACACCTACCACATTTAAACATACCAGAGGGTTTGAACCTATCTGTAAGCCAATTGCTGCTCCCTGCTCTTTGATACTCTGAGTGGACAAGAGTGTCCCTCAAATTTCTAGCCCTTTTGGCCACTAACAGGGGGCGGGGTCCCACAATATGATTTAGAATGGGAACTCTAGTGAGTAGATGCCAATGTTTGGACATCGTTTGGCGAACTTGTTCCCACTGTGCCCCATATCTGGTTATCATCCTAACATGAGGGGTTTGAGATGAGGTCTCGGTCGGTAGAGTCTTCGCTTTGACCAACAGTGAAGATCTTTCACACTTACTTGCCCTGCTTTTAGCCCTGCGTAAGTTCTGGTGGGAGTACCCCCTTTCCCGAAAGTGCCCATACATTTCCTTGGCTTCCTTTTTGAATTGTACTGGGGATGAACAGTTCCTGCGAATACGCATAAACTGTCCTACAGGTATTCCCTTTATCAAGGCCGGGGGGTGATGGCTGTGCGCTTGGAGTAAAGTGTTGGCCTCTGTATCCTTCCTATAGGTTTGCGTTTCTAACTTCCCATCAGACACACTCACCCTGATATCTAGAAACGGGAGGGTCTCGTGGTTATAGGAGAAGGTTAATCTGATGTTACGATCATTAGCATTAAGTTAATCAATAAACTGTATTAGTTGGTCCGGGGTGCCCCTCCAAAGCATAAATACATCGTCAATGTATCGTGCCCATAATAAACAATGGGCCCGATACATCGAGGAAAGGTACACTACCTCCTGTTCCCAGAGGCCCAGATGTAAACAGGCATAGGCAGGTGCCCAGGAGGCTCCCATGGCAGTCCCTCTAATTTGATGGTAATAGGTACCAAGGAATTGAAAGAAGCTATGATTTAACAAAAATTCAAGCACCTCAATCACAAATTCATTGTGCGCCCCTAGTTGAGGGAATTTCTTATTAAGGAACCGCGCTACTGCTTGGATACCCCAATGATGGGGAATGGAGGTATAAAGGGACTCCACATCAATACCAACAAGTAACGTGTCATCCGACACTTGGATGTCTTGTAGTTTGTTTAGGATATCTCTCGTATCCTGTACAAAGGAGGGTAACTCCAACACCAAATCCCTAATTAGTCCATCTATAAATTTACCAGTTTTTTCTAAGGGTCCCTGGACCGCAGACACTATAGGTCTCCCTGGTGGATTGGTCACATTTTTGTGGATTTTTGGAATTATATAGAAGGTGGGAGTGTTGTATGTGTCAACTTTAAGGAATTTTAACTCTAGCTTGGTAATCAGTTGGGCCTCAAATGCTAACTCCAAGAGGTGATTTAACTTATTCACAACAATCGGAAAGGGATTAGTAGTTAATTTACGATAAGTGTGAGGGTCATCCAATTGTCGCTTCACCTCTTTTTCATACATTTCAGATGGAATTAAAACTATGTTCCCACCCTTATCACTCCCCCGGATGACTAAGTCGGAGGCTTTCTCTAACTCAGATAGGGCCTGACATTCTTCCATAGTTAGATTATCCGTCCCTTTCCACCCCCAATTAATTTTGCGTAAATCATCTTTTACCACTTGTAAGAATACACTAATCCATTTATGTTTATGGAGGGGGGGCATTTTGGTAGATTTAATTCTAATATTAGATGGCCTAGTAATCTGTTCAGAGGGTATAGAGCCTGTCAAGTCCTCTAGTTTATTTTCTTCAAGCAGGGCACTTAGTGCTTCTAAGGCTTCTCTCTCCTGTTCGTCGAGTTCACTAGGGGGAGATGTTGAGGTTGAGGGCTGTTTGCATTTGTGAAAATAACTCAAAATCACTTTTCTTAAAAATAAATTGAGGTCAAAAGCATATATAGGGAAAACCAAGAGACCTTTAAAGGTGAGGATTGGAGAACATTTGAGCAGTATCAGGAACTATAAAGAAGGTGATGAAAAACCTCTTGCGATACATTTTCACCAATATCATCAGGGGAACCCATCCCTAATGAAAGTCAAAGGAATTTATGCCTTGCAACTCCCTACTAGAAGGGGAGATTTTGACACCATCTTGCTCCAGAAGGAGAAAATGTGGATCTTCCTTCTGGACTCTATGGTGCCGTATGGCCTTAACACGGAGTGTAGTTTTTCTGTATTCCTATAAAGGAGATAATTGTCATTTCCTAACTGTTGTCCCCTTCCTATCCATTGATGTTATTGTTATGGCCATTGGCTGTGGAATATTTCCCCCCCCCCCCCTGGGGTGGGGGGTTTTTTACTTTTATTTTATTTTTACCTTAATCTTGGTCTATCACCTTATAACCCATATATGTGTTTTTGGGGGGTTTTTGTCGTTTGCGATGTGAATCACATTTGGAATGTATCAGCAATTATATGATGTGTGTAAAGTAAGGTGAACGTAGAGAGGAGTATTGTGAGTATGACATCTAGTGGATAACTAGGGGCATGACACCATCAAGGGACTATTTAGTCCGAGCCACTCCAGCCCCTCCTCTAGCTCCAAGGAAGTCTGCAATTGGTCAGACGAAACGCGTCAGCATCGCGTCACCTGACGTCTCCTATGACGCATCTGAACCCGCCCTTCACCCTGGAGATGCCTCCCACCCGCTCCGTACACGCTGTTTGAATCAGCCGGAGCTAAGGAGGTTCTGTCACACTGCAACGCCATTCATGCAAGGCTATGGCAATGAGTTGGGACTTGTGATCTTTGGAAATCTTCGTCACCCCATTGATGCCGTCTTCAGAGATTGGTGAGATTGTATCCATAAGTGCCAGCATCACCGCTGTTATCTTTAACCTATATGGTGTTCACAGCTGCTTCAACCATTGCTTCCTTGTGACCTTTGGACTGATCAGTTAATTACTGCGATGATCTAGTTACTGCACTTTACTCACCTATACCTGGACTTCCATCCCTACTTGACATATACCACGTGGTTAGTGGTGTGTAATTACCAACTGGGAAGTCAGGTTGAAAATCTTGGCCGAATTGGGATGGTACCATAGACTGCCTTACTCTATCATTACCTGCCTGTGCTTTATGCTTTACCGACTGATGTGACAGTACCATCTCCTCAAATCCCTGATCCCGAGCATCCCTATTTCACGCCCCCACGACCTAACCAGCACCCTCTGCTATGGTCTTGGACTTGGAGGTTGGATGTCTGAATGTGGATACTAGGATGGGTGATGTTTGAATGGGTGATTAGATGCGTCTTGATTACTGACAACGTTGTCAATTTTTATCATTTTCCTACTCCAGTGGTTATGTACACTTTATACTTTATATATTAAAAGTTACGTTTTATAACACATTGGGTTCCTGTTTTTGGTGCTCTTGTGATTCTGAATCACCTTTTTGAATGGTGTCCCATGGAGCAATCCCACCAGCAATCCTGTGTTGGGCGATCTCATTAATAGTCCTATATATAGCAGCAGTGGAGACTCCAGTATGGATCATCCTCCGTGCACCCCTATAGGTCACTGCTGGGAGGGGGAACAGCACCGCGGCCGTGAATGTCTCCCAGAATTGCTGCCAGTAACAGATGAAAGGCAATGTGATGATGGATGGCTCCGTGCTGATGAATGGACTATAGGCAAATTTAGAGTCTCAGTAACAAGGGGGATATGCCAGCCAATATGGTATGAGAGTTGTATGATAGAGCCACTGTGGGGCTGTGTGGCAGTGAGAGACAGATTCGCACATGAATGCTGGGGATATCAATGAAAACCCTTTTGGACAGCACTATGTAGGAGCTACAAGCAGAGAGCATGAACACAAAACACAGCAGATGCATTGATTGGTGTGTGTGGATTCAATAGAGGGAACAGAGTCCCATGGAACTGTCTCACCAGCAATCCTGTGTTGAGCGGTCTCCCCAACAGTCCTGTGTGTAACAGCAGTGGAGACTCCAGTATGGATCGTCCTCCGTGCACCCCTACTTCCTGGTTATCCCCATGTGTCCATATCAAAGTTGAACAGCAGCATACGGTGCTCTGTAATGTCCCGTGCCCGATAGGCATTTCCAATTGGAATCAGTGGCCACGCTGCAGTATTCACATATGTGGGGGGCGGTAAATGACTCTACACCACAGGATGCAAGTGGATTTCCGGGTAACCTGACGCTGTAACGTCAATGCATTTCGCTCACCTGACGTGAGCTTTGTCAAGACGCTGGAAGGAGGCAAGTTGTAGGTTTAAATGAGAGAGGGGAAGGGAAAAACTCCTCCCCTTTGTAGTTTTATTTCTCAGCCATGCCTGCACGACCAGTGTTAAAGGGACGGCATCTCAAAAATAGCAATGATACAAAAAATGTATTAAAAAATGGTGTAAATCAAGCAGCTAATGTTTTATCGTAGTGGGAGAGATAGACTGGGAGTACAAACTCACTTAATTATGTTATATTCAACTCCCATACATATTGGATACAGCATATCTTTCCATGATCCAGGGGACCAGGAGAGAATTCTTTCACATCAACGCAGGGCTCAAGGAATACCTGTAAACTACATTCTGTGTTCAACCCTTTGGGGGTCATATTTCCGAGGCGGAAAATCCACTCTTTTTCTTTGCGCTGAAGGGCCCTGTTATAGTCCCCTCTAAGACTCGATACATTTAAAACAAAAAACCCCTTCACCCTAAGACCCTCTGGGGATGACTTGTGGAACCGATCAAAGTGTTGAGCTATGGGAGTACGTTCCGCTGTAAGTGGATTCTTAGGTGGCTTGATACTGGAGAGGTGTTCACCAATGTGGATCCTGAGTTGGCGTTTCGTTTTGCCCACATAGTATTTCAGCTATGAGTGATGTCACAGCTCCCAGAATTCAGAGCTGTTGTCGAAGACTCCATGACATAGAGCTTCAGAATCAATGTGACCAGAGTGGATTGAAAATGGATATGTATACCGATTAGGCTAAATAGATGGGAGGAAGAGGGAGGGAACATTTTTAATAATCAATATAGTTAAGGTTTTCTTCCACTGTAAGTGCTACCGCTAACTATAAAAATAATTTATTGTGGTTACTAAACTTTACTTTGTAATCATTATGTCGTTCCCAGATCAACAATCCTTCAGCAGCAACAAGTTACCCGTCCAGGAAAGCTTGAACATGGCACAGTTGCACTACCTGCTATTATACGCTCAGGATCTAGTGGCCCAGAGACATTCAATGTCGGCACTATGCCATCTGCCCAGCAACAACTTACTACAGGCCAGATGCACAGAGGTCACATGCCACCCCTGGTAAGCGGCTATATTTAGAAATAATTTATGTGTGTTAAATGAAAATGACAGGAAGGATAGCTTCAGTGTAAGACTATCATGAAAATTACAAAAGAAAGATCGACACTGCCTATCATTTTTGTTTTTCATATATATCCTAATATGTCTTAAATATAGTCATGATCTCTTTTGAAGTAAATGTGGAGAGGAGGTGGTTTTTTGCCTGCTTGGCACCCCTGTAATTTCCTTGTTCACGTTTGTACTTAGTAACTAAATGCTGTTGTGTGCTTTTGGATGAAGTCCCTTGCTCTAGGCAATCAATCAGTTTCCTAATGGCACCTAGTCATGCAAAATAAATACTTTATCAAGTGACTCTGCTAATTAGCTTCATGAAGGGCTGTTACTATTCGGATTAAGCACAGCTGAAATTGTTAGAAGAATGTATCATGGGAAAGCCTATTAAAATGCTGTAAAAAAATAATTTACCCAAAAATGGAAGATAAAAAAGATAAAAGAATAGACACAGCTGTTATGGTGTAAATTGAAAGTGAGCAGCAATTCCAAAAAAAAAAGACCTATTTAACCACTTGACAACTGGGCACTTAAACCCCCTTCCTAACCAGACCAATTTTCAGCTTTCAGTGCTCTCACATTTTGAATGACAATTACTCAGTCATACTACACTGTACCCAAATGAAATTTTCGTCCTTTTTTTCACACAAATAGAGCTTTCTTTTGGTGGTATTTAATCACCCCTGGGGTGTTTATTTTTTGAGCAATAAATGGAAAAATACCGAAAATTTTGTAAAAAAATGCATTTTTCTTTCTTTCTGTTATAACATTTTGCAAATTAGTAATTTTTCTTCGTAAATTTTGGCCAAAATTTATACTGCTATATGTCTTTGGTAAAAATAACCCAAATTAGTGTATATTATTTGGTCTTTGTGAAAGTTATAGAGTCTACAATCTATGGTGCCAATCACTGAAAATTTATCACACCTGATGCACTGACGGCCTGTCTCATTTCTTGAGGCCCTAACAAGACAGGAAAGTACAAATACCCCCCAAATAACCCCTTTTTGGAAAGTAGACAGTCCAACGTATTTAGTAAGAGGCATGGCGAGTTTTTTGAAGTTGTCATTTTTTCCCACAATTCTTTGCAAAATGAAGATTTTTTTTTT
>BLSH010024490.1:369145-393166 GCA_018402905.1 Glandirana rugosa | reverse complement strand
CCAGTTCTTGACTGAATATATGTAACATACAATTAAACCAAGGTTGAGCTAGCATGGGTTGGGGGGGGGGGCTCTGTTTTGTTTTGTTAGTGGTAAGGTTATATTATTGGGCCCTGCGTGGTCCTTGACTGGGTGCTGGCTCGGTTCTAGGACTTGTCGACTTTGTTTTCTTTTGGATGTTTATTTTTTTTTTTTATGTTTTTTACAAAACTCAATAAAAACAGAATTTGCAAAAAAAAACAAAATTTTGTTTTGCGTTAAGCATTCGAATTTTGGAATGCATGCAATTTCCCAAATGAAAACCAGTCACTGTTAGAGATTAATTTTCCTTCTTTCTACCTTAAGGGGTAACTGTACTTTCGGGGGGGGGGGGGGGGAATAGTATAACGTATACAAGTGCGACACAAGTCATATTGTACTTGAATTGTTATTAAAAATGACCTTTCCTTTTCAATCTGCAGCTCTGTAATTTTCTGAAAATGCAATGCAATATGGCAACCTGGAGGTGTTCTGTACACAGAATTTGTACAAAACTCCCCCCCACAGAAACATAATTTCGGGCTTGTGTGATTGGCTCACCAATTTTCCCAGAAGTCTGCACTAAGATACAAGTCAGATTTCAGGCACCCCCTGCAACAAAAATGTAATTTTTGATGAGATACTCCCAATAGGAAATCGCATCTAAAGGGGTGCAGGCCCTGTTACTTTCCTCATTAGAGCCCTGCAGGTGCACAGCTGATACATATTTGAGATTAGACTTGGGGCCAGTTCACACCGCATGCAGTCCAGTGTGGATATTTTTCGGCATCAAAAACGAATGGAAAGTAGGTTATATGGTTTCCAATGGCCTAGTTTACACCAGTGCGGTCAGTTCCAGGCCTTTCTAGTTCCAGAAAAAAAGAAAAAGTAGAACATGCTGCATTTTTCCTGCACTGGACTGTACAGGAACGCAGCAATCACATCAACAATGCACTGGACCCTGGTATATAATAAACTCACCGGAACGCATAAAAAACGTGCATGCATAAAAGCATCCGGAATGTATGTGGAGTGTGTTTTTGTGGCATGAACCAGCCCTCACTCTGCACATGAGCACAGACAAACACAGGGATTTCGTCAGAATAACAAAGTGTAGAAATCTGCAACAAAGTTTAACCACTACCGGACCATCATTATACGGCGGTATTTTGCCGTTGAATACCATTGCTATGGTAGCAGATAGCTACCATAACCCCGGTATTTTTTTCAGTGGCGGGCGGTCCTACAAACATAGAAACATAGAAATGTGATGGCAAAAAAAGACTGAGTAGTTCATTGAGTATGACCCTTTTTTATTTATTTTTTTTATTTAATTTTTTTTTTTTTCACATTAACCTCGTTGTCTGACTATAGATTTATGTTTATCCCAAGCATGTTTGAAGCCGTTTACTGTTGACTGTCTCACAACCTCTGTTGGTAGTTTATTCCAATCATCAACCACCCTTTCAGTACAATAATACTTTCTAAGATTAGTTTCGAACTTCCCTCCAGTTAGTTTGAGGTCATGTCCCCGTGTTCTTGATTTTGGTTTCATATTGAAAAGACTGCCCTCGTGAACCTTATTCAACCCCTTGATGTATTTAAAGGTTTCAATCATGTCTCCCCTCTCCCTTCTTTCCTCCAGACTGTACATATTAAGTTCCTGAAGTCGCTCTTAATATGTTTTATCCCCCTTTCACCATTTTTGTTACCCGTCTCTGAACTCGTTCTGTCTTATCAATATCTTTTTGTAGGTGAGGTCTCCAGAAGGACAAAGTATTCTAAGTGAGGTCTCACTAAAGATCTAGATAGAGGAATCAGAACCTCCTTCCTCCTGGTGATCCCTCTACTGATACATCCCAGAATTCTATTTGTTTTTCCCACTGCCTGGTCACACTGTTTGCTCATTTTGCAATCATCTGAAAAAAGCACCCTAAATCTTTTTCTTCTGTAGTGCTGACAAATACTGTACCCCCAATGTTGTACTCTCTACGGGCATTGTTTTTCCCTAGATGCATTATTTTACATTTAGAAATATTGAAAGAGACATACCTTGCCCAACAAACCTTAAGTTATATGACTTACATAAAGGTTAAATAGAACAGGACCCAGTACAGAGTCTTGTGATATCCCACTAGCGACTGGCCTCTGCTCTGAGTGAACCCCATTTACAACCACACTCTGGGATCTATCCTTTAGTCAACTGTATATCCACTGAACCACCCAAGGGTTAAGTCCCAGCTTGTACAACTTTTGTATCAGATCATTATGTGGAACTGTATCAAATGCCTTGCTGAAATCCAGATACGCTATGTCCACAGCACCACCCTGGTCCAAAACACTGGTAATATAGTCAAAGAATTCAATCAGATTTGTCTGACACAATCTGCCCTCAGTAATGCTGCTTTGGGTCCAGCAAGCTGTGTATTTTTAGGTGATCAATGATCCTTCTTTTCAGAAGTGATTCTGTTACCTTGACTACAATTGATGATGTTTTCAGATAAGTGGTCTCTGCGGTGGATTCGCTGCGAGATCACTTTTATCGGGGACGGGAGAGGGGTGCCCCCCTCCCGTCACGCTACGGTCATCTCAACCACTTACCGGACCCACCGGTAGCAGAGGAGACGATCCGATCTTCTCGCTGCAATTCCTTTGAGCGGCAGGTGCCGTCCACTCGGCTCCATAGCATTGCAGGGCGGAAGCTGCGTCAAACGTCCCTTCTGCCCATAGCTCATAGGCCCCTTTCACACTGGGACCGCTCGAGCTCCAGCGGTAAACCGCCGCTAATTTAGCGTCGATCTACCGCTGTAATAGCAGTGCTATGGCGCCACTATTCGGGCGTCAGCACGGCACTTTTAATCCCCCCACAAGGGGTTAAACGGGTTAAAAGTTCCGGCGCTCCGGGAGCGGTGTACAACTGATACAGGAGCGCTGCCCATTCAATCTAATGGCAGGAGCGGTGGAGGAGCGGTGTATACACCGCTCCCCACATTCCTGAAAAATCATGCTTGCATGATTTTCTTCAGCGCTGCGCTAGCGCAACGCCTCAGTCAGAAAGCATCCATTGAGATGCATGAAAATAATTTTTAAAGCGTTATTGCAGTGGTAATTTTAGCTCTATACCGCTGTAATAACACCCCAGTGTGAAAGGGGCCTAAAAGGAGACATTTTTTTTTTTTTCAAGTGTCATTTTATTTATTTATTGCATTTAAGTGTAAATATGAGATATGAGGTCTTTTTGACCCCCAGATCTCATATTTAAGAGGTCCTGGCATGCTTTTTTCTGTTACAAGGAATGTTTACATTTCTTGTAATAAGAATTAAAGTGATCAAAAAATTTTTTTTTTTTTTAAAAGGACAGTGTAAAAATAAAAAGTAAAATAAAGCCTGTCCTGAAAAATTGTATGTTAGTGCAAATAAAAAAAAGTATCACTGACAGTACTCATACTAATACGGCTACAATCACCTCAAGCAAAAAGCATGACATGTTGGGTATCATTTTACTCGGTGTAAGATTATCTTTCACAATATGCAAAAAAATTGGGTTAAATTTAGTGCTGTCTGCGCAAATATGGTGTGACAAAGTATTGCAACAACCTCCTTTTTATTCTCTCAGGTGTTAAAAAAATATATGTTTGGGGGTTCTAAGTAATCTTATAGCAAAAAAACCTGATTTTAACTTGTAAACACCGACTCTCAAAAAGAGATTCGGTCTTGAAGTGGTTAAAATCCCTGCAATGTACATAGATCACACGGGGGGGAATGTTTTTTTCTCAAAAAAAGTGTAGTTACACTTTAATTTTTATTGTCACTGCAGTCAAAAACAAACAATAATTTGACAATTCGAAAAGCCAAGGAATGGTCCTTAAAGCGGAGTTCCACCCAAAAGTGGAACTTCCGCTTTAAGTCCTCCTCCACAGCTCTGCATGCTGAAACTGAGCTTTTGGGGAGGAGGGGGTGGGGATACCCAATTTTTTCGGGTACTTCCGCTCTGGTCACCTTAGGCGATCGGAAGTGGACTCCTTCCCGAAGTCTTCTGGGACACAGGACGGGTCCTAGAAGACTTCAGGACCAATGACAAAGCGCAGCGGCGCTCACGCATACGCAGTGTGCACCGGGCCGTGAAGCCACGGCCGGGTGCCCACAGTAGCAATGCCGGCACCGCAGAGGGGAGGGGGAGAGGAGCGAGGCTCCGTGTGGCCCCATTGCTGGACCGGGAGACAGGTGAGTGTCTATTTATTAAAAGTCAGCAGCTACACTTTTTGTAGCTGCTGACTTTTAAATAAACATTCAGAAAGGGTGGAACTCCGCTTTAACTAAATTCTTTGTGTTTAGCCCACTTAACGCTTCCGTACTGGTGGCCATTGTTACCAAGAAAGAATAGGGAGGGAAATCCAAAATGTTACAGTTGTCCCCAAAAGAAGATGTAAAGAAAAGCTTTCCAATGAAGACATCTGTTCCACGGACAAACACCTTAGAGGGGAATTCCCCTCACTTTGGGAGATTTATGTTAACTTCTGTTGCATTTCAGGGACAGCAAGTGAAGGGAAACCTTCACAGTGGTACACAAACTGCAAAAAAATTACCTGGCGGGGGTTTTACCTTTTCCCTGCTATATTTAAAACTAAAAAAAAAAAATTGGCTATACATACACTTTCCTATTTATGAAAAATTTCCTGTCTGAATGTCTCAGTATTCATGCAAAAGTCACAACTAATATCAGTAATGTTTGTAATGTCTTTGATATGTCAGTTTCTACTTGTTGAGTTTTGCAGAGCGAATGTAATATTTCCTTACATTTGACCCTAAGAGAAAATAGCCTTAAGAACATTTGACCAGCAAAGGTAAAGTAAGTTTGACTAACAGAGAAAATGGCCAAATGGCGTATTTAAAAAAAAAAAAAAACAGATCTATGTGTCGTGAAACTGCATGTATGTTTAGTTTGTGTGAATGGGTTTAAAAATGAATAGGTTATTTTCTCTCAAATTCTTGAGAATGTTTGTTTGCTTTTCATTTATAAGCAGAAAATACAGCATTATGACCACTAGATAGAGCCTGTAATCATCATAATTATGTTTTTAAAGCATTCCTTGCATTAAGATAAAAAAATGTTTAGGCATCGATATCCCTTCTCACCCCCCTTTTACTTACCTGAGCCCTCATTCAATCCAGCGCTGTGCCCATCTGCAGCTCTTTCTCCCCTCGCTTCCTGGTCTCTTGTGTTTTGCTGAGGCTCCTGCTGCTGTCAATCGCAGCCACCGGCAAGTGGTTACAGGGCTGAAGAACGTGACATCGGAGCAAGCCCTCACAAGTGCCTCCATAGAAAGCGTCTTTCTATGCACTTGGCGGAGGGGAGGAGCCCAGGAGCACGACCCGAGAAGAGGAGGTTCAGGGCCGCTTTATGCAATTCCATTGCACAGAGTAGGTAAGTATAAACCTGTTCGTAAATACTCTTTAAAAAAACAAAATCGGTCAATTTAGTTATAATTCATTACTGCAGAGAGTGAACTGCTATACTGAATTGATAGAACTTGGCAGAGACCAAACACTCTGCTGCACCCGCACTATGGGAAAACCACACCCACATTAGTGTGAAAGTGCCCTTTACCTAAGATAACTGATTTGTCTCTGCAACATCAGGTCAGGTGGAACCATTAAATATAGTAAACTAAAACTGCAGCGCAAAGTCTAATATAGTCCAATAGGAGAAAGCGCATCCAGATCAAAGGTCACTTGTAAAGCAGATATGAGTTCACGGCACTCGTGCAAACCATCACCAGTGGCACCTCCACACACAGCTCCTTACCAGATCATATTGATCCCCTATTACGGAGGATCAAAGCACGCGTCTACACCAGATATTCCAACCAGAGAGAGAAATGACAGATGATCCAATCACAGCGGGGAGAGCTTCTCAGGCTTGCAAGTGAATCCCATACATGGATACGACCTTTCATGGAATAGATAAAGACTCCAATAGTGCAGACAGTATGAAACGGCTTTATTGTATCAAACGTAAAATGACTACTCACATGGTAGATGATAAAAAACAGCATATAGGTACAATAATCCAGCATCCAATAGACAAGATGGCGTCCGTTCCTCAACTTCCCGGTCACGTGTAGTGTGCGTCACTTAGGCTCCACCCAATGCGTTTCGTCGTCGATGAAGTCGTCGGGTGTGGTTACCAAGCGAACGTCACTGCTATATAACCGGGAAGAGCGGAAATGAGGTGCGTTCCAACCCGAACGGTCGCACCGGATATTGCACGAAAGAACGTATGCGTTCCAACGCTAGCAGCCACGCGACTGGTCGCGCCGGAAATTATGCAGAGGAACAAACAATGTATATACTCTGACACGAACGGCCAAACGACCAGTCAAGCCGGATATTGCACCACTCGAAAGGAGCGGAATGTTAAGCAAATATAATGGGTACCAGAATAAACTGGATACATAAAACGAACATGTCTTAAAAGTAAATAAAACTATTAATCACATAAAACATGAATATGTATATCATACTCAAGACCACAGACCAGGAAGTGAGGTACAGCGCCATCCAGCTGGCAAAAACATATACATAAAATTACATGATAATAAAAAAATTAAATATAATAAACACAAAATACAAAATTAAAAAAGGGGAGGGGAGGGAAAAAAAAGGGATAAAATGAGACGAATAGATAACTTAGCATTGTTAATAAAAGCATTAACATCCCATTCAATGTTAAGGCCATGGGGGGTGTATGAACGCAAAGTATATATCCAAAATGTTTCTAGTTTGGATATTTCCCTTCTTACATTATTACCCCTCCACGTTGGTACATAGTGATCAATGGCCAATATCTTAGTACCCAAAGGGTTTCTCACATGATGGATATCAGTGTTTTGAGACACTATGATTGGGGAAACCCTTACGGATATTGGTCAGATGCTCATTGACTCACACTTGAAAAGTGCGTATGGTGCGTCCGGCGTAATAAAGGCCACATGGACAGATCAACAAGTAGACCACATTCTTGGTATTACAAGAGACAAATGGTTTGATCTGAAAACACTTATCTCCATTTGAGGAGGTAGATGAGGTACTTTTAGATCTAACACTATTAACTTTGCACACTTTACACCTTCTACATGGATAAAAGCCCTTCATGTTCTGGAAGAACATGGTCTTTTTGGGAGGGGGCTCAATGACATTAGGAGCCACTGAGAGCCTTAGGGGTGCAGCACCCCTAAAGAGCACAGCGGGCCTATCCGGAAGGAGAGGGGCAAGAACACGGTCATTGGTTAATATTCCCCAATGTTTGCGTAGGATTTTTTTGACTAACTGGTATTGGTTACTAAAGGTGGTAATCATAGGGCAATTGAATTTAGTATCATCCGTAGCTCTTTGTCTCGGAACCAACACAGAACATCTGTCCATGTTGGCAACCTCATCCCATGCCCCATCAATCAGTTCCGAGGCACATCCCTTTTCACAAAATCTGCTTTTAAGGCACTTAGCTTCTTCGTTAAATGAGTTGATATCAGAACAGTTCCTACGAAGACGGATAAATTGGCCCTTCGGAATAGCCGCCTACCACGAAGGGTGCTGGCAGCTCCCAACGTCAATGAAGCCATTGCGGTCCGTCTCTTTAAAATAAGTAGATGTAACTAGTTTCCCATCCTGTACTTCAATTTTGAGATCCAGGAAATGGATACCAGAAGTGGTGGCCTCATGCTGGAGACGGATGCCCCTATCGTTAACATTCAAGGCCGCTATGTAGGAATCTAGAGACTGCATATCCCCCTCCCATAGGAGGAGGACGTCGTCTATATATCTGAGCCAAAACCGAAGCTCAGTCCTGCGATCCTTATAGACGACGTCCTCCCACTTCGCCATGAATAAATTTGCCATGCTGGGGGCATATTTGGCCCCCCATGACTACTCCCCTGGTCTGTAGGTAGTAGTTCCCACCATACCAAAAGAAATTGTGCTTCATGGCGAATTCGAGAAGGGATAAGATGAAATCAATCTGCTTTGGTGGTAGAGAACCATCTAGCCTAAGAAATTTATCAACCGCCTCCATACCGTGTTCATGCGAAATGATGGTATAGAGGGAGGACACATCAGCAGTTGCTAAAATCATGCCCTCTCTCCATGTCACACCCTCTAGAAAGTTAATCACCGGGGTGGTATCTTTGAGAAAAGAAGGGGTGTTAGTCACCAAAGGCTGCAAATAAGTATCTATATACCGACCCACCCTGGAAGTGATGGAGTCAATACCACTCACAATGGGTCTTCCAGGGGGGTCGGTCATACTTTTATGAATTTTGGGCAAGTAGTAGAGCACGGGCAATCTGGGGGCCACTGGTATAAGGAAAGCCTTCTCCTTTTTTGAAACTATACCTTCCTTTGCCCCTGAATCCACAAGTCCAGTCAACTCACGTTTAAACTGGGCGGTGGGATTCCCAGATAGTAATTGATATGTGTCCCTGTCGGAGAGAAGCCTCCCCATCTCACGATGATAAGCGGAGTGGTCAAGGACCACAATCCCACCCCCCTTGTCACAGCAGGTCTGACCACTATCTCATCTCGCTCCTTCAAAGATTTAAGCCCCTTCATAAATTTATGATCAGGATAACTTTTCTTTAATTTAATGGCATCAATATCTTTTAATACCATATCTCTAAATACTGCTACTGATGATGACACTTTACCTCGTGGGTTAAATAGCGAGGCATTTGCTAACCCTGAGTGTTTATATTGATCCTGATTACAGACTGATCTAGTCGGATTGCTAGTAAGATACCTTTTGATATTAAGCCGCCTGACAAATTTATGGACGTCCATATACGTCTCAAACTTGTTCAGGGGTCTTGATGGTGCATACTTTAAACCTTGATTCAAAACATGTATTTCTTCTTTAGACAGGGGATGCTGGCTCAGGCCTACGCTACATTCTCTGCCTTTTTGTTGCGGAGCCTCCGCCCCCCCTCTGGTCCCTCTTTTTGATCTATATACCTTTTGTTTCCTCCCATGGCTCTGGGAAAATTTGGGCCCTGTGGTACAGCTGGATTAGGTTGATACCGTGCACTCCCCCGACGGGGTGATCTAAATGGGACTCTATGGGAATCCGCACAGTCCCCTTGATTGCGATGGGGATGTTGGGTAATATATCTCTCCTCATATTGGTCCTCATAATCCCGTACAAGATCATATTGATTTTGATGAGAAAAATTGGAAGGATGTGGACGGGGGGGATAATGTTGGGGTGGGTAGCCCCCTGTTCTAGAACGTCCCCTCCCTCCTCTAGGGCCCCGCACATTCCGATAATTGGAAGAGTCAGACCTCTGTTGAGAGTGCCCTCTATATGATGTTCTTCCCCTAGGAGTAGCACCCATTGCAATTAGTCGTCCCATCCATTCCAACATTATTTGGGAGAGTCACTGAGTCACCCACCTGATTCTTAAGTTGCCACTTAAAAACTTGGTCTGGTAATCCTCTTGATCTCTAATAAATTCTTTCCTTTTTTTTAACCCTCTGGTCAGCATCCTCCTTCGCAAGATGTTTTTTTAAAACCTCTGACCTTTTGACATATTCCTCCCCACCCTTATGTGTCTCCAAATTAGTCCTCAAATTAGAGATGTCTGTACATAGCCTGAGACGTTTCACTTTTTTTATTTACCATGAATGTCAAAAGCGATAAACCGGCCTGGTTAAAAAAATTAAACCACTCCTGAATATCAGGCTCATCATTCTGGGGTGCCAATTCCCATCTTAAACTACGGGGGACAATTCGATTGCTTATATAATATTCCAAAAAAGCAATATCCCAATTGTTATGTAATTCATAGGTTAAAAGATTTTTAAGCCTCATGAAAATTCCCCCTAAATCAAATTGGGAGTTGGTTGTAGCCCCAAATACATCATCTGTAGTTATGGAATAAGAATCTCTATAATCAAATATATCCATTGATAACACTCAGCAGCTGGATAAAAACCAAACAAGATGGACGAAATGTAATATGTAATCCTGCGCTTGAAATTATAAAATGAGTATTGCAGGTAAGCAGACTGGTCAGGTGGAACCATTAAAACATATAGTAAACTAAAACTGCAGCGCAAAGTCCAATATAGTCTAATAGGAGAAAGTGCATCCGGATCAAAGGTCACTTGTAAAGCAGATATGAGTTCACGGCACTCGTGCAAACCATCACCAGTGGCACCTCCACACACAGCTTCTTACCAGATCATATTGATCCCCTATTATGGAGGATCAAAGCACGCCTCTACACCAGATATTCCAAACAGAGAGAGAAATGACAGATGATCCAATCACAGCGGGGAGAGCGTCTCAGGCTTGCAAGTGAATCCCATACATGGATACAACCGTTCATGGAATAGATAAAGACTCCAATAGTGCAGACAGTATGAAACAGCTTTATTGTATCAAACGTAAAATGACTACTCACATGGTAGATGATAAAAAACAGCATATAGGTACAATAATCCAGCATCCAATAGACAAGATGGCGTCCGTTCCTCAACTTCCCAGTCACGTGTAGTGTGCGTCACTTAGGCTCCACCCAACGCGTTTCGTCATCGATGACGTTGTCAGGGGTGTGGTTACCAAGCGAACGTCACTGCTATATAACCGGGAAGAGCGGAAATGAGGTGCGTTCCAACCCGAACGGTCGCGCCGGATATTGCACGAAAGAACGTATGCGTTCCAACGCTAACAGCCACGCGACTGGTCGTGCCGGATATTATGCAGAGGAACAAACAATGTATATACTCCGACACGAACAGCCAAACGACCAGTCAAGCCGGATATTGCACCACTCGAAAGGAGCGGAATGTTAAGCAAATATAATAGGTACCAGAATAAACTGGATACATAAAACGAACATGTCTTAAAAGTAAATAAAACTATTAATCACATAAAACTTGAATATGTATATCATACTCAAGACCACGGACCAGGAAGTGAGGTACAGCACCATCCAGCTGGCAAAAACATCAAAAACATATACATAAAATTACATGATAATAAAAAATTAAATATAATAAACACAAAATACAAAATTAAAAAAGGGGAGGGGAGGGGAAAAAAAAGGGGGGGGGATAAAATGAGACGAATAGATAACTAAGCATTGTTAATATAAGCATTAACATCCCATTCGATGTTAAGGCCATGGGGGGTGTATGAACGCAAAGTATATATCCAAAATGTTTCTAGTTTGGATATTTCCCTTCTTACATTATTACCCCTCCACGTTGGTACATCAATGGATATATTTGATTATAGAGATTCTTATTCCATAACTACAGATAATGTATTTGGGGCTACAACCAACTCCCAATCTGATTTAGGGGGAATTTTCATGAGGCTTAAAAACCTTTTAACCTCTGAATTACATAACAATTGGGATATTGCTTTTTTGGAATATTATATAAGCAATCGAATGGTCCCCCGTAGTTTAAGATGGGAATTGGCACCCCAGAATGATGAGCCTGATATTCAGGAGTGGTTTAATTTTTTTAACCAGGCCGGTTTATCGCTTTTGACATTCATGGTAAATAAAAAGAAAGCGAAACGTCTCAGGCTATGTACAGACATCTCTAATTTGAGGACTAATTTGGAGACAAATAAGGGTGGGGAGGAATATGTCAAAAGGTCAGAGGTTTTAAAAAAACATCTTGAGAAGGAGGATGCTGACCAGAGGGTTAAAAAAAAAAAGGAAAACATTTATTAGAGATCAAGAGGATTACCAGACCAATAAAGTTTTTAAGTGGCAACTTAAGAATCAGGTGGGTGACTCAGTGACTCTCCCAAATAATGTTGGAATGGATGGGACGACTAATTGCAATGGGTGCTACTCCTAGGGGAAGAACATCATATAGAGGGCACTCTCAACAGAGGTCTGACTCTTCCAATTATCAGAATGTGCGGGGCCCTAGAGGAGGGAGGGGACGTTCTAGAACAGGGGGCTACCCACCCCAACATTATCCCCCCCGTCCACATCCTTCCAATTTTTCCCATCAAAATCAATATGATCTTGTACGGGATTATGAGGACCAATATGAGGAGAGATATATTACCCACCATCCCCATCGCAATCAAGGGGACTGTGCGGATTCCCATAGAGTCCCATTTAGATCACCCCGTCGGGGGAGTGCACGGTATCAACCTAATCCAGCTGTACCACAGGGCCCAAATTTTCCCAGAGCCATGGGAGGAAACAAAAGGTATATAGATCAAAAAGAGGGACCAGAGGGGGGGCGGAGGCTCCGCAACAAAAAGGCAGAGAATGTAGCATGTTCAGGTATTTTTAACCTGAGCCAGCATCCCCTGTCTAAAGAAGAAATACATGTTTTGAATCGAGGTTTAAAGTATGCACCATCAAGACCCCTGAACAAGTTTGAGACGTATATGGACGTACATAAATTTGTCAGGCGGCTTAATATCAAAAGGTATCTTACTAACAATCCGACTAGATCAGTGTCATCATCAGTAGCAGTATTTAGAGATATGGTATTAAAAGATATTGATGCCATTAAATTAAAGAAAAGTTATCCTGATCATAAATTTATGAAGGGGCTTAAATCTTTGAAGGAGCAAGATGACATAGTGGTCAGACCTGCTGACAAGGGGGGTGGGATTGTGGTCCTTGACCACTCCGCTTATCATCGTGAGATGGGGAGGCTTCTCTCCGACAGGGACACATATCAATTACTATCTGGGAATCCCACCGCCCAGTTTAAACGTGAGTTGACTAGACTTGTGGATTCAGGGGCAAAGGAAGGTATAGTTTCAAAAAAGGAGAAGGCTTTCCTTATACCAGTGGCCCCCAGATTGCCCGTGCTCTACTACTTGCCCAAAATTCATAAAAGTGTGACCGACCCCCCTGGAAGACCCATTGTGAGTGGTATTGACTCCATCACTTCCAGGGTGGGTCGGTATATAGATACTTATTTGCAGCCTTTGGTGTCTAACACCCCTTCTTTTCTCAAAGATACCACCCAGGTGATTAACTTTCTAGAGGGTGTGACATGGAGAGAGGGCATGATTTTAGCAACTGCTGATATGTCCTCCCTCTATACCATCATTTCGCATGAACACGGTATGGAGGCGGTTGATAAATTTCTTAGGCTAGATGGTTCTCTACCACCAAAGCAGATTGATTTCATCTTATCCCTTCTCGAATTCGCCATGAAGCACAATTTCTTTTGGTATGGTGGGAACTACTACCTACAGACCAGGGGAGTAGCCATGGGGGCCAAATATGCCCCCAGCATGGCAAATTTATTCATGGCGAAGTGGGAGGAGGACGTCGTCTAGAAGGATCGCAGGACTGAGCTTCGGTTTTGGCTCAGATATATAGACGACGTCCTCCTCCTATGGGAGGGGGATATGCAGTCTCTAGATTCCTACATAGCGGCCTTGAATGTTAACGATAGGGGCATCCGTCTCCAGCATGAGGCCAGCACTTCTGGTATCTATTTCCTGGATCTCAAAATTGAGGTACGGGATGGGAAACTAGTTACATCTACTTATTTTAAAGAGACGGACCGCAATGGCTTCATTGACGTTGGGAGCTGCCAGCACCCTTCGTGGTTGGCGGCTATTCCGAAGGGACAATTTATCCATCTTCGTAGGAATTGTTCTGATATCAACTCATTTAATGAAGAAGCTAAGTGCCTTAAAAGCAGATTTTGTGAAAAGGGATGTGCCTTGGAACTGATTGATGGGGCATGGGATGAGGTTGCCAACATGGACAGACGTTCTCTGTTGGTTCCGAGACAAAGAGCTACGGATGATGCTAAATTCAATTGCCCTATGATCACCACCTTTAGTAACCAATACCAGTTAGTCAACAAAATCCTACGCAAACATTGGGGAATATTAACCAATGACCGTGTTCTTGCCCCTCTCCTTCCGGATAGGCCCGCTGTGCTCTTTAGGGGTGCTGCACCCCTAAGGCTCTCAGTGGCTCCTAATGTCATTGAGCCCCCTCCCAAAAAGACCATGTTCTTCCAGAACATGAAGGGCTTTTATCCATGTAGAAGGTGTAAAGTGTGCAAAGTTAATAGTGTTAGATCTAAAAGTACCTCATCTACCTCCTCAAATGGAGGTGTTTTCAGATCAAACCATTTATCTCTTGTAATACCAAGAATGTGGTCTACTTGTTGATCTGTCCATGTGGCCTTTATTACGTCGGACGCACCATACGCACTTAAGTGCGAGTCAATGAGCATCTGACCAATATCCGTAAGGGTTTCCCCAATCATAGTGTCTCAAAACACTATGATATCCATCATGGGAGAAACCCTTCGGGTACTAAGATATTGGCCATTGATCACTATGTACCAACGTGGAGGGGTAATACTGTAAGAAGGGAAATATCCAAACTAGAAACATTTTGGATATATACTTTGCGTTCATACACCCCCATGGCCTTAACATCGAATGGGATGTTAATGCTTTTATTAACAATGCTTAGTTATCTATTCGTCTCATTTTATCCCCCTTCTTTTTTTTCCCTCCCCTCCCCTTTTTTAATTTTGTATTTTGTGTTTATTATATTTAATTTTTCATTATAATGTAATTTTATGTATATGTTTTTGACGTTTTTGTTTGTTTACATTGTTTGTTCCTCTGCATAATATCCAGCGCGACCAGTCGCGTGGCTGCTAGCGTTGGAACGCATACGTTCTTTAGTGCAATATCCGGCGCGACCGGTCGTGCGACCGTTCGGGTTGGAACGCACCTTATTTCCGCTCTTCCCGGTTATATAGCAGTGACGTTCGCTTGGTAACCACACCCCTGACGATGTCATCGATGACGAAACGCGTTGGGTGGAGCCTAAGTGACGCACATTACACGTGACCGGGAAGTTGAGGAACGGACGCCATCTTGTCTATTGGATGCTGGATTATTGTACCTATATGCTGTTTTTTATCATCTACCATGTGAGTAGTCATTTTACGTTTGATACAATAAAGCTGTTTCATACTGTCTGCACTATTGGAGTCTTTATCTATTCCATGAATGGTCGTATCCATGTATGGGATTCACTTGCAAGCCTGAGACGCTCTCCCCGCTGTGATTGGATCATCTGTCATTTCTCTCTCAGGTTGGAATATCTGGTGTAGAGGCGTGCTTTGATCCTCCGTAATAGGGGATCAATATGATCTAGTAAGGAGCTGTGTGTGGAGGTGCCACTGGTGATGGTTTGCACGAGTGCCGTGAACTCATATCTGCTTTACAAGTGACCTTTGATCTGGATGCACTTTCTCCTATTGGACTATATTGGACTTTGCGCTGCAGTTTTAGTTTACTATAATGTTAATATATTTTCTCTGTTGGTAGAATGTTCTTTACCTCCACTGGTTGAATGTTCTTAAGGCTATTTTCCTTAAAAACTTGTTCTGGAATATTACATTTGCCCTGCAAAAGACAGCAAATAGAAACTTTTCACACACATTATGGAGATTACTTGTATCTTTTGCTCAAGTCCTAAAGTATTTGCACAGTGATTTTTTTTTTCTTATATGTACCTGCTTAAAGTGGAATTCCAATGAAATTCTAACAAACCTAAATCTACTCCCACCCCAATTCTATTCTATCTACCCTGTCAAAGAAACCATGCCTAGACGAAGTTATTCTGAAGCCGCTCCGGTCTGGTCACATGATAGTCTCCCAACACCAACTTCAGTGTAGAGGAGGGACAGCTGACAATGGAATCGCCATAGTAAGCCTATGGTGATGTCCTCGCCTAGTCTCCAAAGCCGTTGGTACTGCCTCTCTACACTGAAACTGGTGCTGGGACTCAATCATGTGACCAGACCGGAGTGACTTCAGAATAGGTAAGTATACAGATCTTTTTTTTACAGGGTAGATAGGATGGTTCAGTCTGTCCCTGAATTTAGAAGAAAGCCTTGGTAAAATCGGATAATTGTGTATTTCTATAGACCACTATCCTATCTACCAAATTTTTTTTTTTTTTATAAAAGCACATATATGGTTGAATTTTGTACACAGTTTAAATACATTTCATGCTTAAAGTGTAAGTTCACCTTTACCTTCACCGGGTGATTCTTCCCGGTCGCACCTTGTCAGTCATTGGGACGCCGCTTCACCAGTCCGGGGATTTGAAATCCGTACCTCTCAGAGTGTACGGATAGGAGGCATTCAGATTGGTCAGCACTGTCACATGGATTGCGCTGACCAATCAGAATCCGCCTAGCCCATCCTGTCGGCTCTAGATGAGAGGAGAGAAAGCCAGGAGGATTTCAGATCCTCGGACCGGTAAAGCAACATCCCGGTACAGCGGGACCGGGGGGATAGGGAGGGTGTCCAGTGTAAGTTCACCTTTCTGATTTTATGTAAAGGTGAACTTACCTGGGGGGCGTGGCTAGCATGTGAGAGAGGAGGACGCACAATGCCGGAGCTCCAATCCTGTTAACAGCTTTCAGCCAAAATACAACACAGATCTCGCCTTGAGAACAGCGGTAAGCCCAAACCTCCTCCCGACTATTTGCGGTGTCTAAGGGCGACGCCGGAGACCCGCTCCGACCATCAGCGTTGAGAAGGTAGGCTCCTGTTCCTAGCCAGCGGCCATCTTGCTCATGCGGCCCCAGAGACAGTGACAAACTCCAGCTACTCTCGCAGCTACTCTCCGGCTTGGGACACTGGTATTCAGGTGACGGGGACTATTCACATCATACTCAATGCCCATGCAGTGTCCAGAGGTGTTACTGGGGGACCATCAGTGCAGGGGAGGCTGGCTTCTATGCATAGCTGGCGGTCATTTTGCCCACGCGGCTCAAAGCTATAGAAACAAGAACTGCATCCAGCCACAGGCCTGACACTCCAGCTCGGGAAACTGATATTCCAGTGGCGGAGCCTTTATTGCATCCTCTCTACTCTATATCAAGGGGCTGACATACCTGTATGGGCCCCCCAGGACCCGCTTGGCACTACCGATACAAGACTTAAGTGAGTCACACCCGCCCCAGACGACAGCCGTCCCTGCCATTACATCACCAATGGCAGCCAGCACTCAGCCTGCTTCCCCCACAGGGGCAGAGATCCTAGCAGCTATCACAGCATGTAATTACTTAATTAAATACTTCCGTGAGACGCTCATGACTAACATCGAATATCTGAAGGTAGACGTCCGCCTAATTAGACAGGACATGGACAAATGCCGGTCCCGGGTTGCAGAGGTAGAAGAGCAGGTCTCCACACTTGAAGACACGACCCAAGCAGATTCTAGGGAGGTGAAGGGCCTACAACTTCAATTTCAAGCGCTCCAGGAAAGGACAGTAGACACTGAGAATTGTCTCAGGACAAACCATGTGCGCATCCTGGGCCTACCGGAAGAGCTGAGGGTCCCAACCTGACTGAATTCACTGAACGTCTTCTGATTGACCTTTTGGGTCTAGAAAATATGCCACCCACTTTAGTGGTCGAAAGGGCCCATAGGGTCCCTCCAACTCCCCTCTAAACTGGAGGCCCCACTGCATCCATTTCTACTGCGCCTCTTGAACTATAGAGACAGAGACCACATCCATCCTGTCTGCAGCACGGGCAAAACAAGACATAAAGTGCAACAACACGAAGTTATCCTTCTTCCCGGACTACTCCCAGGAGATTCAACAATGCCACAAATCCTTCACTGAAGTCAGGAGGCGCCTTCATGAGAAAGGCATTTGTTTTGGTCTACTATACCCGAGTCGGCTGCGAGTGACAGATGGAGATCGCAATTGCTTTTTTTCAGCACACCAGCTGAGGCTTCAGACTGGTTGGATAAACGTTGATGTCTGTAGTTTTCCTTGCTAAGAGGTGCTTTCATCCAGCCCGGCTGGGCTCAAAGTCGCTGCTTTGCCTGAATCAGATGGTTTCCGAAGAAGTGAGTTTTGCTGTTTAAAATGACTATTACATGCTTTATCTCCCCATGATTACAGTTTGCCCTCTTCTAGACTATCCTGGATGAAGCACTCACCCTTGTAATCCTCTTTTTCCTTTTTCGCTTCACATTTGGTTCGCATCTCTCTTCCCTTTCTTTTTGGCTGGATTGAAAATTGTTTGATAGATCTCCTGTATTTAGAGCTCCAGCTTATATTGGAAGTTTCAACCTGTGTATCCTCGTTCCTCCACAACATGACAGTTACAGAACTTTTTTCTTTTTCACCATGGTTGGACAGACACCTTGGCACTATTGACTCTGTTCTAGGTCCCTACTCTGAGATACCTAGATAAGTGCTATACTGGACATAGTCAATCGCTGTTGTCAGGTAGGTTACAAAGTTTTTGGGTCAAAGCTCCTATCCATTTACCCCCTTGTTTGTTCTCTGGAGGGAAGGGGGATATGAGCAGGGTGAGCACACCTGTGCCCCTTGGGATTCTGTTTTTTCTGTTTTTCTTTT
Organism: Glandirana rugosa; assembly: GCA_018402905.1. NCBI lineage: Eukaryota > Metazoa > Chordata > Amphibia > Anura > Ranidae > Glandirana > Glandirana rugosa. The sequence goes on along the minus strand of BLSH010024490.1, from coordinate 374,728 downwards.
TAGGTTTATATACTACATGGTGTTGGTGCTATTACTAGATTTGCTACTCCTGAGATGTCCTCCTGTCTTCCTAATGTGTGCTCCTGATCCTTCCTGGTTGAGCCTGCATGATGGCTACCCATTCCGCTAAATCTTTCAAGGTCTTCTCATGGAATATGAGAGGACTAAATTCCAAATTCAAACGAACCCTACTATGCCAGTACTTAAAATCGCACTCTCCACATCTTAGCCCATTGCAGGAGATGCATCTCATGGGCAGCAAATTATTAACATTAAAAAAAGCCATGGATACAGAAGGCATTCCATGCCACATACTCCACATTTGCCAGGGGAGTATCGATCCTAATCCATAGAAATGTTCCATGTCAGGTAGAGGAGATGCAGATGGACCCCCAAGGCAAATTTGTATTGTTGGCACTTACAGTGAGGTCTCAGAGATCTATTATTGTCAATATATTTGTTCCTCCACCCTTCTCACATACGATTCTATACTCTATTCTAGAAAGGATGACCGCATTCTGTCCGGCAAAGGTCCAGATTATGGGAGACTTCAATGCTACACTATCACCCGATTTAGATATACCCACCCCTCCTAAGTCTCATTCTGCTGATCTTTCTGTCTGGGCCCAGGCAGCGGTGTTAACGGAGATATGGAGGTGGAAACACGTGCATGAAAGATCCTACTCCTGCTTTTCAGCTTCATACAAAACAGCCTCGTATTGATCTGGCTTTACAAAAACAAGCAGTGTTTTTTTCGAACAAGGGGACAGGAATGGCCGGTTACTGGCCATGATGGCCCAACATTACAAACCACTAACACTCATTCCAGAACTTCTCACCCCAGAGGGGGAATCAGTGACTTCCCCCTCAGATATACTAGACACCTTTCACAAGTTATAGAGTCTTTATATACCTCGTGCTTGCCATCGGATTTCTCCACCAAGGACTTGCAGGAGCTTTTAGATCCACTGGCGCTAGGATGGTTGTCGGATGGAGAGAGGGAGGCCTTAGTTCAGCCCTTCACGGATTTGGAGGTTCTTAATGCAATTCAAACCTTTCCCTCTGGTAGGGCACCGGGTCCTGATGGGCTCCCCATTGATTCTTGCAAGACACATATAGAGCTTGTGGCACAACTTTTGGCCTCACTATACACTCTGTGTCTTTCAAAAGGAAGGCTACCGGCATCCATGTATCATGCCCATGTACCCCTAATTTACAAGTCTCCAAAGACCCCAAATCCTGTGCTTCGTACAGGCCCATTGCATTATTGAACAATGATTTTAAAATTCTCACGAAGTTACTTGCACTTAGACTGTACACTGTGTTATCCTCCGTTATTGATCCCGACCAAACCGGGGTTTATGCCTCATAGGGCAATAGATGTTAATCTCCGCAGATTATACACTAAAATTTCCACTCAACATTTAAATATAGGTACGTGGACAGTGACCTCTTTAGGTATCGAAAAGACCTTCGACACCATAGGATTCCCCCTAGTTTTCATTAAGTGGCTTCAGGTGATTTATGCCTGCCCCACTTCCTCGGTGCGTTTGGGGGGTGGACTTTCCCTCCCGTTCAGACTTCACAGGAGTACTGTGAAGGCAGGGCTGCCTTCTTTCTCCAGCATTATTTCCAACAGCCTTTGAACCAGTGGCAGAGGTGCTCCGTACCTCTGCATTCCTCAAGGGTCTTCGAGTTGCCTTGCTGGAGGAGAGGGTTGCCCTGTACTCTGACGACATGCTACTTTTCCTTAACGATGCTGGCCCATCATTACAGGGAGCTTTACAAGTTCTGAATTCTTTCGCTAGAGTCACCTGGCTCAGGGTCAACTGGTCTAAATCCCTAGTTCTAGCTAGAACTACAGCCCCCCAAGATGTCCCTCTGCAATGGGTAGACTCCTTTATGTACCTCAGAGTCTCGATCTCCTCCAAACAACTAATTTCCTTCAGCTCAATTTACTCCTGGTCCTACAAGATATAAAACATAAATTGAAAGCTTGGGAGGGTCTTCACTTGTCCCTCCTGGGCCACATTAATTTAATTAAAATGAAACTTATCCCTAAGCTCACATACCTTTTCAGACACTCCTCATAGTGGATACCTAAATCCTTCTTCAATAAACTGAATCAGCTATTTTCATCTTTCCTTTGGGGCTCAAAATCGCCCACATACAAACTGAATACGCTGATGAGACCGTGCTCTCAGGGAGGGTTGGCATTTCCCGACTGTTACAAATACTTTTTGGCGATCCAGTTGGTAACAGTGGCCTGGTGGGTGAACCCTGATCTCTTCAACTCAGCCACCAGTTTGGAGGCTGCGGTGGTGGGTTCACTGGAGGCTCTTAAGCTCCTGGTTTACAGGGGATCCAAGGCCCCTTACAAACTGACCCCTCCATGCTCACCACCCTGCGGGCTTGTAGGGCTGGACTGAAGTGTGAAAAATATGAAAGTACAGCGGTCTCTCCGAATGCACCAATTTGGCTTAACCCTAACCGACCACATCTCTATAAACTACCTGACCCCCCAAGCATGGACCAAATATGGAATTAAATTAATTTCACAGATTGTGGCAAATGGAACGCTCATTCCACTGTCACAATTTTCATCTCTATTTAATGTTCCCACATCATATTTTTTTTAGACATATGCAACTTTCTCATGCTCTTGCTGCACAATTTCCGCAGTCCTCTTGCATGGTGGTGCAGTCGGGAGTAGAGCAAGTACTCCACATAGACTGTACAGACAAACCAACCTCCCACCTTTATTCACTTATGCATCCCTCCCACCACTGGAGAAACTCGGGGCCCATTGGCTACGACATATCCCCACTCTAGACAATGACGATTGAGGAGAGGTTTGGGATTTCCCATTTAGATCTCTAGTCTCTATACGGGACCATATAGTACAATTTTTAAAATAGTACATACGACATACTTTACTCCCCATAGGGTCACATTTAATGAATGCTGAGGTCTCGTCGGAATGCTGGTGGTGCGGCTCCTCACCGGGCAATTTTTCACACATGCTCTGGTACTGCCATTGGATCAAGAAGTACTGGGGAATGTTCTAGCTCTAATAGAAACAGTTGCAGCCATCCCTATTCAACCCTCTATGGAAACATGTCTATTGGGGCTGGTGGAGCCTCTGGTCCTGACTGTTGCTAAGAACACTGATAGGAACACTCCTTTTCTATGCCAGAAAAAATAAAGCAATGCAGTGGAAGAAATCCCACCCCCCCCCCCCCCGCATGTCTCATTGGAAACCGTTAGTTAATGGATTTCTTCCTATATATATATAAGGACACCTACTTTAACAGGGGATGCCCCTTAAAATATGAAAAGATATGGTGAACATGGTTAGAGGAACGGTCAACAGCCTAAACTGCACATGAGGATGTATGTCAATCTGCCTGCAACACGCCTCATGCGAATGATTTCCTGCAATAGTTAATGACTAAAACTGCTTGGGTACCAACATCAGAACATGAAATTGTGTTTGACTTGTTTCAGTAAGTAGCACCATTGCTTAGAAGATTGTAGCCAAATTCATAATTTTCCTATCTTGCCATTTCTCCTATTCGAGTCTGCGTCCTCACTGAAATAGATAATTTGGTTTTTTTTCTTTTTGTTATATTTTGATGCTGTTGTATGCATCTCGTATAAATGCAGTAAAAAGATTAAAAAAAAAAGGTGAACTTACCCTTTAAAGATTTTTTATTACAGTATCAGCTGTCAAGTGGCCACAATCGCTATAACCAGTTGGCATATTAATCACATGATTGAGAGTATGCGCTGTAGTTCCCAATCGTAACTGCAATTTCAGCACTGGTATTGACAGTGAGGTCTCAGAAACAGCAACCCACCTGGCCATGAGCTCCTAGTTCCATAACAGAACATAAATTACCCTTTCCTCAGCATGAGATTTTGTGACGCAATGAACAAATTGCAGCACTTAAAGTTAGAATCCCAGTCAAGTTTTAACTAAGCCTGAATCAACTCCCACCCCCATTCTAACACTATTCTATCTACCCTGTAAAAGAGAAGATCTAAATACTTACCTATTGTCACATGATTGAGTCCCAGTACTGGTTTCAGTGCAGAGAAGAAGCAGTGACAATGGCTGCAGAGCCTGGGCGACGACGTCACCCATAGGCTTACTATAGGGCAGCGGGCTGTCTCTGCTCTACACTGAAGTCGGCGCTGGGGGTGATCATGTGACCAGACTGGTACAGCTTCAGAATAGGTTAGTTAAGCATCTTTTCTTTCACAGGGTAGATAGAATAGTATTTAGAATGGTGGTGGAAGTAGATTCAGGTTTAGTTAGAATTTGACTGGAATTTTCATTTTAAGAGCTGCAATTTCTCCACTATGTCACAAAATCTCATGCTGAGGAAACAGTCATTTATGTTTTGTTATGGAACTAGGTTTTTTTATCTTCATGCATTCTATGCATTAAGATGGAAATCCTTCTTTGTGTAGCAGCCTCCCCAGCACCCCGTAATACTTAACTGAACCCCCTCTCTGTCCAGCGATGTCCACGAATCCCTCGGCCATCCGAGACTCCCCCTCCTGTTTGGCTGAGACACAGCAGCGGCACCATTGGCTCCCACGGCTGTCAAAATCAGTTAGTCAATCAGGGGAGAGAGAGGACGGGGCCGAATGTCAGCTCCATGTCTGAATGGACACACAGAGTTGCATCTCAGCTCGGGTGCCCCCATAGCAAGCTGCTTGCTGTGGGGGCACTCTACAGAAGGGAGGGGCCAGGAGCAGCGAAGAGGCATCCGAGAAAAGAAGGATCCAGGCTGCTCTGTGCAAAACCACTGCACAGGGCAGGGTAAGTATCACATCGTTGTTAAATTTAAAGGGAAAAAAACTGACTTGACAATCACTTTAAGCCTGGAAATTTTTTAAACTGTGTATGTCCTTATAAAAAAATTAAAATCTGGTAGATACTACGGTGCTTTATAAACATACACAAGGATCTGTTCTTATCAGGGCTGTCCCCTTCATTCAGGGACAGATTGAACCAGGGTTCCTTATTTCTTATCCATAATCTATACTGCTTGTTCTTTACTACAATGTATGCAGTGAGTTTAGCCTCCTTGTATTAGTTAAGCCCCCCCCAACGTCTTTCTCTGCAGTTTGCTTATTTGAATTGTAGAGGAACATTGTGAATCATTTCTGTGTAAGTCGCCGGCTTAATAAATGCCTAGTTTTGCTCATCCTTTCAGTTAATCTGATCCTAAACACCCCACCATATGTCAACACTAATTAACAGAATCATTTGTCTCATAACCTACTTTTTTATCTTGCGCAAAAATAATGAATCCATCAAGTTAAAAGACACAGCAAGAAATATTTGCAGTAATCTGTAAACATGTGTATACTATGGGGATCAAAGAACATGCATTTGCTCTGTTCCCGCTTATTGGATACATTTGATGGGTAGCGCTGTAAGGTAAAAGCTGAATAATTTTACAAGAAATGAGGCATAACAGCTGTCAGTGTGTAGTTTTGCAATTTACTATTTAAGGAAACTTGACCTAATAAAAGGTTGGGGGTGGGGGGGGGGGGGGGGGGGGGGGT
>BLSH010024490.1:336868-366835 GCA_018402905.1 Glandirana rugosa | reverse complement strand
TTATTGAGTTGTGCGTCGGTAATTACAGATCTGGCGACCGTTGTTTTCACTCATATGGGGATCCCAAACACACCTCCAAGATGACCATTGCCTTGTTAAAGTAGCGGAGGGTAAAGTTGATAGACTGACCAAGCATGTCTCCAGACCTAAACCATATTGAGCATCTGTGGGGCATCCTCAAACGGAAGGGGGAGGAGCGCAAGGTCTCTAACGTCCACCAGCTCCGTAATGTCATCATGGAGGAGTGGAAGAGGACTCCAGTGGCAACCTGTGAGCTCTGGTGAACTCCATGCCCAAGAGAGTTAAGGCAGTGCTGGAAAATAATGGCGGTCACACAAAATATTAACACATTGGGCCAAATTTGGACATTTTCACTTAGGGGTATACTCACTTTTGTTGCCAGCGGTCTAGACATTAATGGCTGCGTGTTGAGTTATTTTGAGGGGACAGCAAATTTACACTGTTACACAAGCTGTACACTTACTACTTTACATTGTAGAAAAGTGTCATTTCTTCAGTGTTGTCACATGAAAAGATATAATAAAATATTTTAAAAAATGTGAGGGGTGTACTCACTTTTGTGAGATACTATATTTCTGCAGAATGCTATCTTGCACTGTAGGTCACAGGAAGTGACCAACTTTTCATTTGCATGCAATTTGGAATTTACTCAAAATACTTAGATGGATTGATCATAGAAAATACTGACATAATTGCACCACCTTACTTCACAAGAGCCCCATTCATATAATGTTTGAAAGATATTTATTTTTACTGCATTAGAGATGTGTGCTGAGAAAAAAATTAAGCTCACCGTCCACTTTATTAGTTACACCTTGTTAGTACCGGTTTAGACCCCCTTTTTCTTTCAGAGCTGCCTTGGTGTTGGAAACATTCCTCTGAGACTTCGGTCCATATTGGCATAATAGCATCACGCAGTTGCAGCAGATTTGTCGGCTGCACATCCATGGTACTAATCTCCTGTTCCACTACATTCCAAAGGTGCTCTTTTGAATTGAGGTCTGGTGACTGTGGAGGCCATTGGAGTACAGTGACCTCATTGTCATGTTCAAGAAACTAGTGGTGAAGTGATTTGAGCTTTGTCACATGGTGCATTATCTTGCTTGAAGTAGCCATCAGAAGGTACACTGTAGTCATAAAGTGATGGACATGGTCAGCAACAATACCCAGGTAGGCCGTAGCATTTAAACAATGCTCATTTGGTACTAAGGAGCCCAAAGTGTCCACCACACCATTACACCACCAGCCTGAACCATTGATTCAAGGCAAGATGGATCCATGCATCCCTGTTTATGCCAAATTCTGACCCTACGATCTGAATGTTGCAGCTGAAATTCACTCATTAGGCCAAGCAACATTTTCCAGTCTTCTGTTGTCCAATTTTGGTGAGCCTGTGTGAAATTGTAGCCTCAGTTTACTGTTCTGTGCTGACAGGAGTGGCACCCGGTGTGGTCTCCTGCTGCTGTAGTCCATTTGCTTCAAGGTTCTATGTGTTGTGCATTCAGAGACTCTATTCTGCATACCTTGGTTGTAACAAGTGGTTATTTGAGTTACTGTTGCCTTTCTATCATCTTGAACCAGTCTGCCCATTCTTTGACATCAACCAGGCATTTTCATCCACACAATACCGCTCACTGGATATTTTCTCTTTTGCAGACCATTCTCTGTAAATCCTAGAGATGGTTGTCCGTGAACATCCCAGTAGATCAGCAGTTTTTTAAATACTCAGACCAGCCCATCTAGTACCAACAACCATGCCACATTCAAAGTCACTTAAATCCCCTTTCCTCCCCATTCTGATACTCCATTTGAAATTTAGCAAGTTGTCTTCACCACATCTAGATGCCTAAATGCATTGAGGTGCTGCCATGTGATTGGCTGATTAGCAATTTGTGTTACCGCGCAATTAAACAGATGTACCTAATAAAGGGGCCATATTGGCTGGATGGCAAACCATGTTGTGAAAATTCTCGTTTTTTTGGCTCTCTCTGCCATTACAATTTTTAACTGTGCGGGTCAGGAAAATTCAGAGCTACTAATCTACAGATTTGTTATGGATCATTGAATCAGGAGGTACTAAAGCCTTTGAAAGACAGCCAGGGAATTGGTATGTTCAGAAGGGGAGGAAGGCTTTGAAATGATCTATGTCTTCATTGCAGGTTTTCTATGAAGCTACTGGTCACTTTTTCCTTCTGTTTCAAGCCTACCAATGTTAATGATCTCTGTGTCTTCTGAAGACTGATACAGGCGGTCCCCTAGTTACAAACATCCGACTTACAAACGACTCCTACTTACAAACGGAGGGAGACAACAGGAAGTGAGAGGAAATCTCCCCCTAGGAAGGGAAATTCACTCCTGTAAGAGTTATTATGGGAAAAAGGTGTCTCCACTGAAGCTTTATCACCAATCCTTGTTTCCACAACAACATTTTCAAAATCCAATTATTATTGGGACAGGAAGTGAGGTGAAATCCTCTGAACAGAAACATAGACAGCAAAACAAACATTACAGGGGTGTTACCCCTTCCCTATGCTATCCAAAAAGTTTAAAAATATTTTTTTTGGCTGAAGCTACACTTCCTGTTCTGACTTGCAAACAAATTCAACTTAAGAACAAACCTACAGACCCTATCTTGTTTGTAACCTGGGGACCGCCTGTAATATGAAATGTGTAGCCGCCTACATCATCTAAACAACTCCTGTCTTGTCATTTTTTTTTTCAACTTCAATATCTTTTAGTTTGAGATAACAGGGAGGCTAACGGGTGCCAGTGGATAGGATCAAGAATTTGTGCATTGAAATTTCACTTGGCTATACAGTCATTTTTTCCATATCACTAAAGTCAAGGTGATTTGTAGCGAGAGGCCTTGTGCATAAAAGTAGCGCATGATAATACAAAAATTTCTGTATGCATCTGAGTGTGCAGTTTTCAACTTTGATGAGAATGTTCCTTTAATCGTCGAAGGCCAGCCAGAGACAGAGCTAATTTCTTACCTGCAACCACCTTGATTCCCCAATCAACACAGACTGTGTTGACAGGGAAATTCCTCCTGCTGAGCCATTGTGTTTTCCCGGCAGGGGAAGCCGTCACCACCAGGAGAATACAGCGATTATTGCTAGCAGCTACCAGCAATAATCGCATGTAAAATCCAGCAGGCTAGTTGTACCCAAGATGATCAATCTATGAACTTGGGTACATTCAGCCTACCATACATGGTTCGAATCTCTGAACTGCCTATGGCCGGCTTAAGTGGGTGTGGAAGGTGGCTTCAATCAGCTACAAGCTAGAGTTTCGGTTTATTCTGTTGACTTTCCTGTGTTTTTGAACAGATCAGCAAAGCCTATAGGTAGCCATCTTCTGTATAATAGGTCTTTGCCCTGGTTCCTGTTGCAGAATGGTTTCCAGGGTTTTACGGATATTTCATACAGCAATGGACAGTTGTCGGAGCACTTTACTTCTCCGGCAGCCTTCTGTTCCTGAATGCAGTAGTGAGCAGTGTGCTGTTCGATTCAGCACACCGCACACAACTCCATCATTTTATACAAGCTTTATTTGAAGCATTCATAAGTACACTTCGTGTCGCTGTACAGCAACACTATGCACTGCCTTGCTGTACAGTGCCATGCAGTTCTGTACAGCGCTCTGCAATAAAATATGTCTGCGTTTTAATGTAGTATGAATGGAACAGTGCAGTAAAATGGCCATCACTGTACTATGTGTAAATTTGCCCTTACTCTAACCTGCTCTTGGTTCCTAAACTCAAAAGGGGGCATCTGGCCAATCATGGATTTTAAAGCGCTGAATGCCTAATTTGAGCTCAGAAATTCCAAAAGTAATCCACCAGATCTGTCATTGCCTCCCTTCCAGGGAGACTTCCTGGCTTCTGCGGACTTCAAGGATGCACACCTTCTTGGCCCCATATTTCCAGGTCACATACATTTCTATGTATTGCTGGGAATTCTTGCACTTTCAATTCATCGCTCTACCTCTCTACTGCACTACAGGTGTTCACCAAGGTTCTAGCCCCGATTATAGCCCTGTTTGTAATCTTGGAATATCTTCATTGTGAAATACTTAGGTCTCGTACACACGATGCGATTATCGTACGACTGCACGTCCAACTTTTTACAAAATTGGCTGTATGTGATTTTGTCTAGCCACTTCAGCCCCGGAAGGATTTCCAGCTTTAGGACCGGAGCCCTTTTTGCGATTCGGCACTGCGTCGCTTTAACTGACAATTGCGCGGTCGTGCGACGTTGTACCAAAACGAAATTTGTGTCCTTTTTTTCCCACAAATAGAGCTTTCTTTTGGTGGTATTTGATCACCTCTGCGTCATTTCTGATCGCCGCTATAAACAAAAGAGCGACAATTTTGCAAAAAAACCCAAATTTCTTACTTTTTGCTAAAATACAAATCCAAAAAAAAAATATAAAAAAACATTTTTTTTCATCGGTTTTGGCCGATTTATATTCTTCCTCATATTTGTGATAAAAAAAACCACAATCGGCGTTTATTGATTGGTTTGCGCAAAAGTGGTCGCGTTTACGGATGATGAGAATTCATTTTTGGGGTTTTTATTTTTTTTTACTAGTAATGGCGGCGATCTGCGATTTTTAGCGGTACTGCGATATTTCAGCGGACATGTCGGACCATTTTGACACTTTTTTGGGACCATTGGCATTTATACAGCGATCAGTGCTATAAAAATGCACTGATTACTGTGTAAATGCCATTGGCAGTGAAGGGGTTAACCTGCAGGGGGCGCTCTAAGGGTTAACAATGTTCCCTGGGCGTGTTCTAACTGTGGGGGGACTGCCCTAGCAGGGGAAGGGAAGTGGTCACAGCCTCCGTATACAGGAAGGCTGTGATCACAGCCCTTCCCCCTTCACAGAACGGAGGTCCGTGTTTACATACACGGACCTCCATTCCTTCGCTCCGGGGGGGCCATCGCGGGTAGCCGGCGGCAATCGAAGCCGCCGCACCCGCTCCCTGGCCCTCCCCGAACACAGTGAGCGCTCACTAGGCTCGGTCGCGCGGCCGCCGTCATATGACGGTGATTTGCGCTCACCAGCCACCTTGTCGCCGTCAGATGCCGATCGGCGGTCGGCAAGGAGCTAGCTTACTGACAGTAGTCAAATTATTGTACGACGAAGCCGAACGTAGTCATGTGTTACGAGCATATACAGAGGAAGTTAAGGTGAATTAGAGCTGCACAATTAGTCGTATTAAAATCGCGATCTCAATTCACCACCCCCCCGCGATCTCCATCAGGCATTACCCCGATTTTCAGTGCAGTTAATGGAGTCCGACTTGTGGGACAACTCAGCGCAATTTGACTGTAATAAAATTCAATGCAAGTTGCCTGAAGTCTCCCCTGAAAGCTTTTTCTAAAGTCGGAGCGATTAGTGTCTGGGCAGACTGCCAAGTCAAGTTGATAAAAGAAGTGAAAAGATACTATGTTTAAAACCATCAAAAGAATGTTTAATTTAACCATTTAAAGACTAAATCTTTTCTGACATTTGCTGCTTACAAGAAACATACAGTATTTTCTGCTAGAAAATGACTTAGAACCCACAAACATTATATATTTTTTTTTTAGCAAAGAGAATAAGATGGCGGTTGTTTCATTATTTTATGTCACACGATATTTGCGCAGCGGTCTTTCCAACGCAGTTTTTTTTGAAAAATTACACTTTCAAAAAAAAAAATGAAATAGTGCCGTTAGCCCAATTTTTTTCTATATGTAAGATGTTACGCCGCGAGAAACGTGAACTTTATTCTAAGCAAAAAAATCATGATTCTCATTTTGGCCAGAAACGTGCAGCTCTAATGTGAATTGTGAATTACGGACGCAGGTTTACACTACCAAACAATTCCTGGATTCCGAGCATGCCTATTTGTAATTACAAATTTTGTTTGGTCAACTTCTGTACACAAGTAAATTGGACGACACCTTGTCGGCAGACAAAAGTTTTCTAGTCTTCACATATAACTTCTGTTGGACGATAATTGAAAATTGGCTGTGAAATTGTGCGTTCTAACGGTTGGATTATCGCACAACAGGCTGTCATACGACTTTTTTCTTCCAATAATTGTACCGTGCGTGCGGGCCTTTAGCCTCCTGCTGAGAAAATGGCACAGCCTCAGTCAACAATATAACATTGACTACAGATATTACAATAGTTCAGCTGGATCCTTAACTTGCAGTGCTTGACCTGATATATCACTTGAAATACCTTGGTTTGCCAAAGACACAGGTCAGGTCATTGTTTTTCTCCCATAGCTTGAACTGCTAACTTTCATTCCAAGACTCTGCCCCTTAGTTCAGGAACTGTTCATCCAACTCTTCTGCATGAGAGTCCTGAGTGACGGTAGCCTCCTCTTAAGACATTCCTGTTTGCACTGGTCAGACTGATTCGTTTGACACTGAGAACACAATTGTGCTTGGCTTGGTGGTTCAAGAACCCAGCCTTTGTATCAGGGTAGGATATCCTTCACATTTTTGGAGAACCTTGGAGCCTTGGATTCTAAAAACTGGATCGTTTTGATTCCAGGTATAAGCTTCCTCTAGTGTAAGAAGTGCTTTGATGGCTCAGTGGAATTAGTACACCTTGATCTATGCCTTCCTTTCTTTGAAACTTTTCCTTGCCTTCTTCACACGATCGAGGTGGAGAACATTTCAGATGCTCCGGATTGGCTTAGGCAGATGTGGTTTTCTGCCCTTATAAAATTCCTGACAGATGCTCTGTGGGCTCTCCAAATCACCCAGATTTTCTGTCAAGGTCTAGCTGTGTAGCTTCCCCTCTTCCCAGCCATAACGACTTCATGAGATCTGAATCTGGTTCTCTTGCTACTTAAAAACACATCATTTGAACCTATTGGACATCCTCCTCTTACTCACAAGGTGGTTTTTCTCTTAGGCTAAGCTGGTGTTGAGGACCAGAACTTCCTTTCCTAGTTTCATGCCTTCCAATTCAACTAGGAAAGCGTTCTTCTACTCCTCTGTCCAGCCCCAGTTCATGAAAAGGAAACGTCCCTCTTTTTGCTGGATGTGGCTTGGACTGTGAGAGCTACTGCATCTTTCAAAGATACTGATTCCACTTATGTCATTCTTGGATGATACCCGCAAGGGTACACCAGTTTCTCACTCCACTATTTCTAGGTGGCTGAGACAGACAATTATTCGGGCTTCTTAAATCATCCCCCCCCCCCCCCCCTCCAAACCAAAAAAACAATGCTTCAGAAAAAGAAAATGTGCCTTTTGGAGTGACCCCATAGAGCTGCAGCTGAGTGACTTTGAGAGCCATTCTCACAATTAATTTAACAAATGCTGTGCAGGTCTGATCCAGTCCAGAGCAACCGAAAGTACTCGCTTGAAGTCACTACTGCTAAAGGAGTCGACCAACTATTGACTCCAAAGGTCCACTTACATTTTCCTCCAGCACTGTGAATGTTTAATGGGTGATGGGTGTGTCCGATAAAGACATGAGACATTAGAATTGTTCATGTTATCAACCTAAGCACATTGGGGTTGATTTACTAAAGCTTGAAAGTGCAAAATGTGGTTCAGCTCCACACAGAAACCAATCCGCTTCAAGGTTTTATTGTCAAAGCTTGATTGAACAAGCTGAGGTTAAAAGCTGATTGGCTAGCATGCACAGCTGTGTTGGTTTTTGCACTCTCCAGCTTTAGTAAATAAACCCCTATTGTGTTTGTCTATTGGTGTGACTTAGATAAGGATCAGATCCCATTTTATGGCAAATTACTGCAGACAATTTAATTTCAAGGGGTTCACATTCTTTTTCTTTCCACTGTATGAGGCAAGTAACAATGTGTTTTATTATAGTAATGTCATGGATGGGGGTGCATTGATAAGTATTGAGTCCCATTATAAGCCTACCTCTCCCTCATTCCTCCAACACTGGGTGCAGGGCTTCAGGGTCGCTGGCTGCTCCATAAAGTCCGCTCTCAAGCAACAAGAAAAAAGGAGCTGCTTTCCATTAAGTCATGTGTATGTTTGTTTAAGTATCCCATACACAATCTGATCCACCTGCCCCTTGAGTTCCAGTGCATTTCACACCATTTGGAGCTGACAAATACTCTCTGTATGGAATGGAACGCGTTGGAGCTTATGAGATAGGTGAAACCGCTTGTGCATGGAATACATAAAAAAAAAAAAAAAAAACATACATAATGCTTTTAATGGAGGGCAGCTTCATTTTTCTTGTTGCTTGAGAATGGAATTGATGGTGGTTTAATATAAGGGGGTCTGCTTTAAGGATTGACTTTTCTGTAAGAGCGCACCTGACTAGGTCTTTGCGTGCCTCTTGGGCTTTATGGCATCCAGTTACTGTAGCTTCGATTTGCAAGGCTGCCTTTTAATTTTCTGTTCACATGTTCTTTAAATTCTACCCACTGAATGTTCCGGCTTAATCTGATGCCAGTTTCGGGCATAAGGCCCTTCAGGCATTTCCCAGTTCTGTTGTTTTCTTAGGCTTGTTGAAATTTGTTTGCTGTGTTGCCCACCCAGTTGACTGCTTTTGGATGCTCTGAACATTTAAGACTTCTGTGTACTCATGACATTTTTTTTTCTCTTGAAATCCATTGAGGGACACAGGTCCCACTGCTCTGAGTTTGAGAGACTTTAGAGTTCCTGTGTCACTCAATAGACTGCGGAAAAAGGATTTTAAGGCTAGTACAATAGTCCTATTTTATTTTGTGATGTTGCTTTTTACAAAGTTCTTAAATAGTTTGCTCTGCGTTTTTAGGGGATCCAGCTGAAACTGATTATACAGCAGTGGGCTGTGCAATCACCACAATTTCTTCTAATTTGACTGAGATGTCCAAGGGCGTAAAGTTGCTGGCTGCTCTAATGGAGGATGAGGTCGGAAGTGGCGAAAAGTTACTCGGAGCGGCAAGGACACTGGCTGGGGCTGTTTCAGATCTGCTTACTGCTGTGCAGCCATCTTCCGGAGAGGTCCGTACTTTATGCTTTAATTGATCATCTGACGTATGTTTCAAAAACCACACTGATAAATCTGAGTAGAAAGTTTTTTTTTTTATAGGGACAATAGCTATGAGAATTATACAGGATTTTACATGGTTATGCCAGCTTATTTTAAGCGGCAGCAAATAAGACTTCATTTACGCATGTGAAAATTTTTTTGCTTGCTATGTGCTGAACATAAATCATGTAGTAGTTATCCATGTGTATTGCGCCATTTATTAACATTGCAATTCATTTAGTACACTGCTCTGTAATGGCTCATGTACATGTGTTTCATACTGAGAACTAAATTTAATGTGGCATGTAGTCTCTGCTTTTGAGTTCCTTTTTTTGATGCTTTAAGCTGCTTCATTTTGCTTTAGCATTCACATTGGCTTCCATAGGGTCCTGTGCGGGTTAGGTGGAAATTTTATCTCCAGCTATGCCAAATCCCCTCAGAAATTGCATTAATTTGCATTAATTTGCATTACAATCACACCTGTCACAGCAGAAATCACACTGTGAAATTGCATTAGTGTGAACCTAGCCTAAAATGTGGGTATGATTCAACAATTTCACCAGGGTTTTTTTGTCCAGTTTTTTCCCACTACACTTGATCACTGCTCATACTCATCCTGTGAGCATTTCTGTTTAGGGTAGTGGGGCAGGAGGAAGAGCATTGCACAAAATGTCCTGGAGATGGAAAATGGACACCTTTTCTAATCTCTTATGTTGTCCCCTGAGAATGCTTATTCATGGCTGTCATACCAAAAATGACAGATCGGGAGACTATCTAATTTTCATAGATACCTTAATCTGCAACACATCAAACAGATCTCATCCTTCGCTAGTCTCGTAACACTTTTTTTTTTTGCAACCAGTTATATAATCCCAGTACTGTGAATACATCATAATAGTAACAGATATATTTATTTTCCCTCAAATATTTGTATGCTAGACCCATGCATGAATTTACTGCAATGTTGAATGTTGCTTTATAGTGTGCTAGATAATTTCTTATTTGACATATATCTGTGTACATTGTGCAGGTCTTGTCTATCAGTGTTAGGCTGCATTAAGAACTTGCCTAAACAGTGGACTATTTACTGTTTTTATTTCCCTCACAGCCCCGTCAGACTGTTCTTACGGCAGCTGGCAGTATTGGTCAAGCAAGTGGAGACCTTTTACGACAGATTGGAGAAAATGAAGCAGACGAGAGGTTCCAGGTACCCAAGGATTGGTGGCACAGATTATTTCTGCCTCTTCCATTTCATTTGTTAACATCCTGTACTGTGTTATATGCCCTAGGATGTGTTAATGAGCCTGGCAAAAGCCGTAGCCAATGCAGCAGCCATGCTAGTCTTGAAGGCCAAGAATGTAGCGCAGGTGACTGAAGACACAGTACTGCAGAACAGAGTGATTGCTGCTGCTACACAGTGTGCACTCTCTACCTCCCAGCTGGTGGCCTGTGCGAAGGTGAGCTTCATAGTGGATTCTACAGATCATGCCATTTGATTAAAAAAGTAAAATGCTTTATATATTTTTTTTTTCAATAAATTCTAATTGTAGCATTTTTGTTTCTCAGATTTGTGCTTCACAAGTAGCTATGTTGTATCATTAACTTACATGTGCTGATCTATTGCAGGTAGTTAGCCCAACTATTAGTTCACCTGTGTGTCAGGAGCAGCTAATTGAAGCTGGAAAGTTGGTGGATCGATCAGTAGAGAATTGTGTACGCGCATGTCAGTCAGCCACTGAAGATGTTGAACTACTGAAGCAAGTCAGTGCAGCTGCTAGTGTGGTCAGCCAAGCACTTAACGATCTTCTGCAACATGTCCGCCAGTTTGCTAGTCGCGGAGAACCCATTGGACGTTATGACCAAGCAACAGATACAATAATGTCTGTCACAGAGAGTATCTTCAGCTCTATGGGTGATGCAGGTTAGTGGGGCCTATAGCATGATATGATTGAAAGTCTTTTCTGTGTATAAGTATATGGTATAATCAAAGCTGGCGTTTAATTTGCTTATGTTTTTCCTTTCCTGGCCCATTCTTTCCCCACTCATCAACACGCTAATTTAAATTTAATTAAACTGTTTCATCATTTCCATTACATAACATGTAATTTCTTTTTGCTTTGTAACCCTGTCAAAGCTTTACCTGCCTCTGCAGGTTTAAATATGTTCTTTAAATTTATTTACAGGAGAAATGGTGCGGCAAGCTCGAGTGTTGGCCCAGGCTACATCAGATCTTGTGAATGCAATGAGATCAGATGCAGAGGCTGAGCTTGATATGGATAATTCCAAGAAACTACTCGCAGCTGCCAAGCTGCTGGCCGACTCCACAGCTCGTATGGTGGAGGCTGCAAAGGTACATATTTTAGCAAAATGCACATAGTGGATTTGCCAAACAATTTGATTGGCTACAGAAATGACAAGTCAGATTCATTTCAGGGAGCTGCAGCCAATCCTGAAAATGAAGATCAGCAACAGCGGCTTAGAGAAGCAGCAGAGGGACTTCGAGTGGCTACTAATGCGGCAGCCCAGAATGCCATTAAGAAGAAGATTGTAAACAGGCTAGAGGTGAGGAACTATATGTTAACCACTATTAAATCACCAGCATTTAAAAATTAAGGTTCATATGTGTATAGTGAGAGAGGGAAAATGTCTGACCTCTTTCAAGCTTTAACATAGGTTTGTTACATGTCATAATCCATATACAATATTCCATTTTGCATATGAATCTGCATACTGGTTATTAAACGTAGATGGAGACACCTCATGTTATACTGCTATTCCTGCTAACTGACAGCAGTTATTTTTTTTTGTTATGGCTTTTATATATTTTAATAATGACTCCTACATGACTCGGTTAAATTCTCAGAAAAGCGTATATTGTATTATATTTGTATTTTCAAATAGCCTAGCCTTTATTCTTTTGAATGTCAGATAAATGCATCAGGGATATACAGTGGATATAAAAAGTCTACACACCCCTGTTAAAATGTCAGGTTTCTGTGATGTAAAAAAATGAGACACAGATAAATCATGTCAGAACTTTTTCCACCTTTAATGTGACCTATAAACTGTACAACTCAGCTGAACAACAAACTGAAATCTTTTAGGTGGAGGGAAGTAAAAATAAAAAAATAAAATATGATGCATAAGTGTGCACACCCTTAAACTAATACTTTGTTGAAGCACCTTTTGATTTTATTACAGCACTTAGTCTTTTTGGGTATGAGTCTATCAGCATGGCACATCGTGACTTGGCAATTTTCGCCCACTCTTCTTTGCATAAACACTCCAAATCTGTCAGATTGAAAGGGCATCTCCTGTGCACAGCCCTCTTCAGATCACCCCCACAGATTTTCAATCGGATTCAGATCTGGGCTCTGGCTGGGCCATTCCAAAACTTTAATCTTCTTCTGGTGAAGCCATTCCTTTGTTGATTTGGATCTATGCTTTGGGTCATTGTCATGCTGAAAGATGAAGTTCCTCTTCATTCTAGCAGAAGCCTGAAGGTTTTGTGCCAATATTGACTGTTCTTTGGAACTGTTTGATAATTCTCTCTACCTTGACTAAGGCCCCTGTTCCAGATGAAGAAAAACAGCTCCAAAGCTTGATGCTGCCACCACCATGCTTCACTGTGGGTATGGTGTTCTTTTGGTGATGTGCAGTGTTGTTTTTGCGCCAAACATATCTTTTGGAATTGTGGCCAAAAAGTTCAACCTTTGCTTCATCAGACCATAACACATTTTCCCACATGCTTTTGGGAGACTTTAGATGTGTTTTTGCAAAATTTAACCAGGATTGGATGTTTTTCTTCATAAGAAAAGGCTTCCATCTTGCCACTCTACCCCATAGCCCAGACATATCAAGAATATGGGAGATTGTTGTCACATGTACCACATAGCCAGTACTTGCCAGATAATCCTGCAGCTCCATTAATGTTGCTGTAGGCCTCTTGGCAGCCTCCCTGACCAGTTTTCTTGTCTTTTCATCAATTTTGGAGGAACGTCCAGTTCTTGGTAATGTCACTGTTGTTGTGCCATATTTTTTCCACTTGATGATGACTGTCTTTACTCTGTTCCATGGCATATCTAATGCCATGGAAATTCTTTTGTACCCTTCTCCTGACGGATACCTTTTAACAATGAGATCCCTCTGACGCATTGAAAGCTCTCTGCGGGCCATGGCCTTTGCTGTTGGATGCAACTAAAATGTCAGGAAAGACCTACTAGAACAGCTGAACTTTATTTGGGGTTAATCAGAGGCACTTTGAATGATGGCAGGTGTGTACTGGCTTCTATATAACATGGGTTTGAATGTAATTGCTAAATTCTGAGCACAGCTAAATCCCCAGTTAGAGGATGTGCACACTCTTGCAACCACAATATTTTAGTTTTTTATTTTTACTCTTCCCCCCCCCCCCCCAGAGATTTCAGCTTGTTCTCAGAAACCTGACATTTTAGCAGGGTGTGTAGTCTTTTTATATCCACAGTATGAAATCTAGGACAAATTGGACATGTGGGTTAAGCTGGCCATAGACGGTTCAAATTCCTGCTGAACCAGCCAAGATTTGCGCCATGTATTGGCAGGTTAAATGTACCCAAGTTGTTCGATTAACTTTGGTACAACCAAACTGCCTGATTTTACATGCAATTATTGCCAGCAGCTGTTATAGCTACTAGCGACATTCACTGTGTTCTCCAGGCTGGGGCGGCTTCCCCTGCCGGAAGAAAGCAATGGCTCCGCGGAAGGGATTTCCCTGTCAACGCTGTGTTGATGGGGGATTCAAACAATTTTCTTTCCTGCAACCTGCGGTAGATAATCAAATAAGAAACCAAACAGACACTTAAAAAACAGAGGGATTCTTAGGCTATTGTGCCAGAATGGACAGGAATGTTTTAGTCTTTATTCAAAATTGTTAGCATAACGAATACTGTTATTCCTATCAGATAATAAAAGTATATGTAAACTCTAACAACGATTATTTCTCCTATCGTTCACTGACAGACGCAGCTCTCCATTACGTGTGGGGTTTATGCTGGTCTCACTAGGAGTTAACTAGGCAGGCAAAAGAAACAGCTGGCCCCTCCCATGGGGGCCGTCCTCTCTTCCTACATAAACCCCCTCATAGCCTAGCTCTTCAGTTTCAATGCCTAGTTTGCAAGGAGTTGACCTGGCTTCCCTTCAGGGGAATTGCGGTCCTGTTTGTGACTGTTTTTTATTAAATTTTCTTTTACTTTTATTTGTCTTCTATCAAGCAATTGATCTGCTATCAACAAGCTGGTCGGGGCATAGAGAGTCCTTGGGCTCTGTACTTTTCCCGGCCTGGCCGACCGATGCGAGCCAGTCCCGCCGTATGGGGACCCGCCGCATTGTGCCCGTTCCGTGCGGGCGGCCTGGGGTGTTCCCCCCCTTACGCCCAGCCTCGGATGCTCCTGTTCACCCCTTCACTCCCCCCCCCATACACCACACCCGATCCTCTAGCGCCGTTCACACGTTTTCCGCCGCCATTTTGCGGCGGACCGCCGCCATTTTGCCGTAGCCGCAGACATATTGGGCCTATGGGGCTTCCCCTCTAGCGCTCAGAGCGCCCATTTGCAGTACTGCACGTTCCCTGCAGGTGTTTTTCGGCCTCTAGTGTTCAATGGCGGCCATATGGGAATCCCTGCTTATGCAAAGACGTTTTTATTTCACTTTGGAACGGTGTGTGCTTCTGACGGCGCGGCTCTCTGACGATTCTCAGGGTTATGGCAGCAAACAGCAAGTATAGCTGGGCTCTCCTGTGGGTGCTGGTGGTGGCGGGTGCAGTCCTCCTGGGTTCCCTGGTGCACTGTGGGGCGGTGGTGTGCGGCTGTGTGGGGGTGCCTTTAAATTTTAATATGCATCTATGTGTTACTAAGGGAGCAGAACATGCAGGAGCAATCAGCGGCGGCGCAATCTGCGCAAGGGGGTTTTCTGGACCAGCTGTGGCGGTCTTTAGTGAATTCTCCCCAGGGCGGATGTCACCAACAGGCCCCCTGAGAAGCGTCCCCCCCCTCCTTGCTTTTCAAGGGAGGATTTTGATCCGCAAGGTCCCTCGGACGGAGAAGAGGATCAGGGGACAGCAGCTGCGCCATTATGATTGGTATCGCACTACGATGCGACTGAGCCAGGATGGTGAATCGCTGATTTCTGCGCATGTGTGTGTGGTCCTCCAGGCCCCCTAGGGCACCCAAGGATTACTCACATAATCAATTTCCTGATCACCTTGTTTATTGTAAATGGCAGCGTCCGCAGCATTCTTTTAGCGCAGCACAGTGGTGTAGTGGGTAGCACTTGCTTGCTGGCTCAGATCCCAACCATGACCTGCCTGAGGTTTGCATGTCCTCCCTGTGCATGCGTGGGTTTCCTCCCGGTGCTCCGGTTTCCTCCCACACCCCAAGGGACATAGGTCCAAACGGTTCGCTGCTCGCTATCCCTTGAGGAAAGCTTTTTTTTTAAAAAAAAAAAGGGAGTCGCCTTGGTGTCCCGCCGATAGCTCGCCTTAAGACGACGACCATTCCTCTGGAAGGGGTTCCTGCCTTCAAGGGCCCCGCTGACAAAAGACAGAGGTGCTGTTAAAGTCGCTCTTCCTGGTGGCAGGCTCTACTCTGCGGCCAGCCCTGACGTCCGCCATGGCGGCGCAATATCTGAGCGTATGGCGGAGCTCCAGAATATTCTGGACTGCGGCCGCCTGATGGATACGCCGCAGAGGGCTGTATTTGCTCCGAGGTCGCAAGTACCTTGGTGATGCGGCCGTTGATTTACTGCCTATGTGATCCAGGGTAGCAGTGTTGCTGTATCTTCAGACGGGTACTCTGGTTGCCTTTTTGGTCCGGTGACCATGCTTCCACAGACCTTCCCTTTCAGGGTGGACGTCTATTCGGTCCACGGCTGGGTGAGATCATTAAGGATTTCACAGGAGGTAAGTGTCCTTCTTCCCAAAGCCTGGAGGCGTGAGTTTTGCCGCAGACACGGTAAGGTCGCTGCAGGGGCCGGGTACCGGCAGTGGCAGCGCGAAACCAAAAAAGCGGAGGACAAGTCCTCCTCAGCCTTATGGGTTGCCTCCACCCGGGATTTGGGTGGGGGAGCGTCTTCTGGGATTCGCAGGCCGGTGGCTGGCCCACATTCCCGATCATTGGGTCCAGGAAGTGGTGTCCACCGGGTACGGGATAGAGTTCAACACTCTACCCCCAGACAGGTTCTTCCCATCAAACTTAGGGCTCCCACAGGACCGCCGGAAGGCTCTTTTTGGGGCTGTCCAAGCACTTTCGGTCCAGGGGGTGATCGTGCCAGTGCCTCCAGAATAGAGGTTTCTACTCGAATCTATTCGTGGTTCCCGAAAAGGGGGGGAGGGCGGTTTGGCCAGTACTGGACCTGAAGGCCCTGAACCGGTATGTCAGGGCGCCGAAATTCCGGTTGGAATCTATCCGCTCGGTCGTGGCCGCCCTTCATCAGGGGGAATTTTTGGTGTCCCTGGACATCAGGGATGCATACCTCCATGTACCCATTCCTCCACGGCACCAGCGCTTCCTGCGCTTTGCAGTGGGAGACCTCCATTTTCAATTTGTGGCACTCCCCTCAGCCTGGCCTCGGCACCTCGAGTTTTCACAAAACTGCTAGCCCCAGTGTTGGCGTTGCTCCGACAGAGAGGCATTGCGGTGGTAGCCTACCTAGACGACCTGCTCCTGCGAGCGGAGTCAGTCTCGGATCGGGAGGAGAATGTGAGACTCACAATGACATCGCTGCAGGACTTCGATTGGTTACTCAACCTGCAGAAGTCGTCGGTCTCTCCACCCCGTCGCCTGGAGTATCTGGGTCTAATTCTGGACACAGAACAGGCGAAGGTGTTCCTCCCTCCAGCCAAGTTGCTGTCTCTGCAGTCGGCAGGTTCTGTATGCGGGTGCTAGGGCTCATGGTCTCGTCGTTCGAGGCATTTCGCCCAGAGTCGCGCTCGTCTCCTTCAGCGAGCAATTCTGGCTCGGTGGGACAGGTCCCCTCGGTCCTTGGACTTTCGTATCCGTCTGAGCTCCCAGACCAGGGCGTCTCTGGCTTGGTGGCTTCGGGACTCGACCCTGACTCAGGGGAAGTCGTTCCTGCCCCTTCAGTGGGTGATCATCATCACGGATGCCAGTCTTTCAGGCTGGGGAGGGATCCTGGGGCAGCTGTCTGCCCAGGGCCGTTGGTCGGCGCAGGAGGCTTGCCTCCTCATCATTGTCCTGAAGCTGAGAGCACTCAGATTGTGCCTTTTTTTCACTGGGTGAGATTGCAGGGTCGTCTGATTCGAAATCAATCGGACAATGCCACAGCAGTGGCGTATGTGAACCATCAGGGCGGCACAAGGAGTCCAGCAGCTGCGGCGGAGGCAGCTCTGATACCACGTTGGGCAGAACGTCCGGTTCCGGCAATCTCTGCCATTTACATTCCCGGTGTGGAGAACTGGCAGGCGGACTTTCTCAGACGCCAGACGCTGGACCAGGGAGAGTGGTCTCTCCACCCGGAGGTGTTCAGTCAGATTTGTCGCAGATGGGGGACGCCAGGCGTGGATCTCATGGCGTCTCGATTCAATCACAAGGTGGAGACCTTTGTGTCCAGAACGAAGGATCCGTTGGCAGTGGCCACGGACGCTCTGGTGGCCCCCTGGGTCCATTACCGCCTTCTGTACGCTTTCTCTCCGATAAAACTGCTTCCGCGATTGATACGCAGCATAGTGGCCACTAATCCTGGTGGCTCCAGATTGGCCTCGGCGCACTTGGTACGCCGACATGGTGTACATGGTGGCAGACGCCCCTTGGCGGCTCCCACTGCGAGACGACCTTCTGTCTCAGGGGCCCATCTTGCACCCTGCTTTACCCTGGCTGGTTTTGACGGCTTGGCTATTGAGTCCCAGGTGCTAAGAGACAGGGGAGTCGCTGACTCAGTGATCCCTATGTTGTGGTAGGCTTGCAAGTGTACTTCTCGCAAGATTTACCACTGCACCTGGAAGGCTTATATAGCTTGGTGCGAGGCGGAGGGTCATAACCCTCGCTCTGATGTCGTGTCCAGGGTCCTGACTTTTTTGCAGCAAGGCCTGAACAAAAACCTGGCTTTGAGCACACTCAAGGGCCAGATATCGGCTCTGGCGATTCTTTTTCAGAGACCTTGGCTTCGCACTCGTTGATTCGTACCTTTGTACAAGGTGTGCGACATGTGGCGCCTTGGGTGAAGGCTCCGAAGGATCTGAATTTGGTGCTTTCTGTACTTCAGAAACCGCCATATGGGAATATCAGGGAGATTTCCTTACAATTGCTGTCGCAGAAGGTGGCCTTTTTAGTTGCCATCACTTCTGCCAGACGGTATCTGAAATAGCAGCACTATCGTGCAAGTCTCCCTACCTGGTCCTACATAGGGACAAGGCGGTCTTGCGACCCTCTCCTTCATTCCTTCCGAAGGTGGTTTCTTTCTTTCACATTAATGAAGATATTGTCCTTCCTTCATTTTGCCCTCGTCCTTCACGCTCAAAAGAGATTGAGTTGCATACTTTGGACGTAGTGAGGGCCTTACGAGTGTACTTGGCTGCCACAGCTTCTTTTCAAAAAGCTGATGCCTTGTTTGGCTATCAGAGGGTCCGCGCACAGGGTTGGCGGCCTCGTTGGCTTTGATTTCTCGTTGGATCAGACAGTCCGTAACCCATGCCTATTCTGTTCAAGGCAAGGTTCCCCCTTTTCCAGTCAAGGCTCATTCTACCCGGGCTGTTAGCACTTCCTGGGTTCTCAGGCACCAGGTCTCGGTGTCGCAGGTGTGCAAGGCGGCCACTTGGGCCTCGGTTCACACTTTCACTAAGTTTTATAGGTTGCTGTGCTTGCATCTTCGGATGCTGCTTTTGGCCGCAAAATTTTGCAGGCGGCAGTGTAGGCGCGTCTGGCGCCTCCTTAGAGGTTCAGTTGGGTACTGTTGTTAGCGTTTACCCACCCCTCTTTTTGACACAGCTTGGGGACATCCCCACACGTAATGGAGAGCTGCGTCTGTCAGTGAACGATAGGAGAAAAAGGGATTTTATTAAAACTTACCGTAAAATCCTTTTCTCTGAGTTCACTGACAGACGCAGCACCCACCCCTCTGTGCTCTGTTCTTGTACGGCTTGTGAACGAACTGAAGAGCTATGCTATGAGGGGGTTTATGTGGGAAGAGAGGATGGCCCCCATGGGAGGGGCCAGCTGTTTCTTTTCCCTGCCTAGTTAACTCCTAGTGAGACCAGCATAAACCCCACACGTAATGGAGAGCTGCGTCTGACAGTGAACTCGGAGAAAAGGATTTTACGGTAAGTTTTAATAAAATCCCTTTTTGTTCACTTTTGGTATGTTGAATATTATACTGTAATAGTGTTATGTTGAATCTGTTTGATAAATGTTAGATAAATGTTGATCCTGCCAGAAATCTTGATAACTTCCTGTGCTAAGTCTCTGCAGACTGTTATCGGTAAGCATTGTTCCCAGCTCGCTGTATACTACATAACACCTCTCCCTGTGCTATAGAGATGAAGAGAGGGTGAGATGTTCTGTAGTGCTTACACACTTCCTGTTCCTGGTTGATACAGTACATTTCCATAGTGGCAGCACAATAAGTAAGCATGGTCACCCACAGACAGGAAGTGTGCTTTAGGTTGGACCACATGGTGAAAAAAAGCCAGAAAAAAAAATTAATTAAGCCATTACATCTACGCACTGGTAATGCATTATATTACTTATTGTTCTTGGGTTAAGATACATGTTAATTACTGTGATTGCTGAATTTGTTTACATTTGTTAAAATCATTTTTCTCTGTTTACAGGCTGCTGCTAAACAGGCCGCGGCTGCCGCTACCCAGACCATAGCAGCTTCACAGAATGCTTCCGTCTCCAATAAGAACGTAGCAGCCCATCAACAACTTGTTCAAAGCTGCAAGGTAATTGGGCTTAGAGCAACACTTATTTCCTGAAAAACACAAAGTTTCAACTGCGAAAATGTACCATTTTAAGAAAAAAAAGTTAATTTTGAAATTGATGGCAGCAGCACTTCTTATAAATGTTGGGACAGGGCAACAAAATGCAGGCAAAGCGGTGCTATCAAGGAAGAGTTGGAAGAACATTTCACAACTAATTTGGTTACTTGGTAACAGGTCCGTAACGTGATGGTGTATAAAAAGAGGACCTTAGAGAGTCAGAGTGTCTCAGAAGTAAAGATGGACAGAGGTTCACCAATCTATGTCTAAAAATTGTCGAACGATTTCAAAACAATGGGATTTATTTACTAAAGGCAAATCCACTGTGCACTACATGTGCATTCGGAAGTGTAGTCACTGTAGACCTGAGGGGGACATGCAAAGGAAATAAAAAACAGCATTTTTGCTTGCACGTGATTGGATGATAGAAATCAGCACAGCTTCCCCTCATTTCATATCTTCCTCTCAGATTTACATGACTGCACTTCCAAGTGCACTTGGAGTGCATTACAGTGCATTTGTAGTGCACAGTGGATTTGCCTTTAGTATATAACCCCAATGTTCCTCAACATAAAATTGCAAAGATTTTAAAAATATCATCTACAGTACATTATGTCTTCAAAAGATTCAGAGAATCTGGAGAAATCTCTGTGCAAGGGACAAGGCCGAAATGCAATATTAGATGCGCGTGATCTTCGGGGCCTCAGATGACACTGTATTAAAAACATTGCTGCATGAGCTCAGGAATACTTACAAAAATCACTGTCCTTACTTGCATAGGCACTTTTTTGGGAAAGGTTAACTAACTCTTTAAGAGTAGATATTGATACATAATAAATAAGTAAAGTCCAGGAAGATCTGGCATCACAGCCTTTTCCTTCCTCATATTCAATAGTAAAACTGCAGTCCTCAAATGCAGACAAATCTGTATTTCCTTTTTCCTTTACCTGACCTGGAGTTTCTTCTGCCTCCCTCTGCAATTTTTGAATGTTGCCTAGGCCTGTCAATAGAGAATGATAGCCATGTTATTCCTAAGACCAGATCATGCCCTTAAAGTGTCAACTACTTGTACAGTACAGGACACACTGGATATTCATAGGCCCTCAGTCTTTAGGCTGGGGTCTTAAAGTGATTAAACATTGACAAAACTTTAATGGGCACGCCCCCTTGGCATACACCTTTAAGCCTGCCCTACTGCAACACACCAGTTTTTTTTTTTGTGTATTTAGGCGATGGACCTCCTGTTCATGTAAAAATCACTCTTAGCTTAACTAGTTTATTACTTTACTTTGGATTCTTTAGTCAACCCTTCAATTAACAATTCACAGTTATGTAATACCGCAGTAGAAGCACGGCATCCAGAGTTGGCTGCAACCTCCATAAAGCCTTGGGAGCCATATCCAGACCCACACTGTAAATTGCTTCAGGCTCTATATTCTGCTTGGGCACCCACCTCCGCACATGCAATGTGTGCACTTAGCCACCTGGTGCTATACAGGTTTAGGGCTGTGTTCCATCTCTATGGAACTAAGACCCTGGAGGCAACTCTAGGGGGTTTGCCCATCGTGGTGGATGAAGCCCAGACCCTTATTAGGAACCAGTAACAAGGGCAAGTAAGCCAGGATTACCATGTATTGGACCAATACTGTAGCCTCGTTATTAAAGGTTTCCGAAATGGTATTCATTTTCTACGAGTTAAACGATCAAGTATTGTGATTGAAAATAATTCACTTTTGGAGTATTAGACTTTTCGAACTTGGCGGTAAAAATCCCATCATTTGGCGCTTAATCCCTAGTGGATGGTTAGGGGTTATCTCACACCACAGTCACTCTGTTGCCACCATTAAGCCTAGAGCCCTTTATAAAGTACTCAGGTACTTCCTTCAACCTTTTTGTCATGAGGTCTTTGCTGCAGGACAGTCGACACCCGGGTTGCTGCATACTCCTTCACAGACAGGCTTTCACTTTCGCATCCTTCTCTGAGTAACCTACAGAGGAATACCCTCACCAATAGCCGAAAAAATGGTGCAAGGGTACCAAGGCAAAAGCTCAAGCAAACATTCGCTCTGTCGAAGTCCTTCCCCAAAAAAACGTGCCCCATTGCTTTCCTCAGGCTTTATCTTGAAAGCGAAAACACTGTCCTTCCTTTTTGGTGCAAGACCTGGAACACAAAACTGACCAAATCCAATCCAAAACCCTTTTTACAATGGAGTTCCCTCACCCCCTCTAGTGGGGGCACATCTGTTACCGTTTGCCTTTCTCTGGGGCACAGACAGGTTTTACAGAGTGGGGTGGGATAATAGAGAGCATTGCCATTGTCAAATTACCTGAAGGTACTAGCCCTTAACCCATGGTCTATGAATAATTCAGCATGTGTCTTCCAAGGATTTGGAGTTTACAGACAAGTCAAAATTCCCCTTTTATGGCTATACTTACTGCACACACACATATTTCACAATGCACCAGAGGACATAAAGATATTGGATTTGTCTTCATTAGAGGCCTTACTTATTTGTTAATCGGGAAGTGCTAGGGAGACTTTTTTTTTTTTTTTTTTTTTGGGATTACTCCATTACAAAGAGCAAATGGAAGTTCAGTTTTGCTAAAATTTTCTAAAATCCTTGTTTATAATGCAGCTGAGAGTTCCTGCTGCAGGTAATGACACTTCATTTTGTTTAATGGCTTTTTGTTTATAGAGCTTACAATAAACTTGGTTTTGTGAACTTTACATACTGAAGTATGAACCAACCCTTCTGTTAAAGTGAAAGGGGAAAGCAGATGAGTTTGTCCCAGGGGCGTTGCTAGGTGGGAAAAAGACCAGGGGCTCCAGCCGAAAGAAATCACGCGCCGCAAAAATGGGTGTGGTCTAAACGAACTAGTGGGCGTGGCTTACATGGGCGTGGCTCACGTCTGAGATGAACGAGGGATGAAGGAAGGAAGAAAGAAAGATAGGAAAGGAAAGAGAAGAGAAGGAAGGAAAGAAGTGGGGATGGAGGGACAGCAGGCCCAGATCCTACACCACAATAGCAATACGTGTATTCCAGAAAGTTTAACAATCAGCAGATAAAGATACTCTCCAAGCACCTGGTGTTAGCACTTCAATCTTCCCAGCACCATGGTTGGTTGTTATGGTGTCAGGATGATTGAAGCGCATTAATTCTATTATTACATGTAAAAACCCCTGCATACCTCTGCATCCCGCAATATCTCTTTGTCACTACTGTGTACCCCCTCTCCACAACTGCACCTCTGGACTCCTTTACATTACACAGCCCCCTGCACATCAGGACCCCTTTACATTACACAGCCCCCTGTACATCAGGACCCCTTTACATTACACAGCCCCCTGCACATCAGGACCCCTTTACATTACACAGCTCCCTGCACATCAGGACCCCTTTATATTACACAGCCCCCTGCACATTAGGACCCCTTTACTTTACACAGACTCCCACACATCAGGACCCCTTTACATTACACAGCCCCCCACACCACTGGACCCCTTTACATTACACAGCCCCCTACACCACGGAACCCCTATACATTACACAGACCCCAACACCACTGGACCCCCTGTACATTACACAGCCCCCACAGCTCTAGACCCCCTACAATGTTACAGACCCCCTACCCCCTCACACCTCTGCTGCTTCTTACCTTGCTGGTGCAGAGGGTTAGAAACAGCAGTGTTGAACAGAGGGCGGGAAGTGCTGCAGTTAACTTTTTATGTTAACAAGCTAATGATTGGTTGCTAGGACCGCCTAGCAACCAATCACCTGCTGGTTAACATAGAAAGTTAACTCCAGCAGGTCCCGTCCTGTGCTCATCGCTGCCCGCTCTTCTCTCAGTCTCTCTCTCCCCCGCTGTACAGGAGGAGAAAGAGATTTTACTTTATCCCACTCGGCTGCTGCAGCTGCTCTGTCAGTGCAGCGGCCGGCTCTGCTTGTCACCCGGCCGGGTAGCGGTATGTTCCGCACCCAGCCCCAGGCACTTGTTTCACGTCACTGGGGGGGCGCGCTGACCTGACACCCCGCCCCGCCCCCAGCCTGCCGATCACAGCCCCACTGCCGCTTACAGAGCCGCCCGCCCACGGCTCTAATAAGCTGCTTGCCGGCGACTCTGTCAGGTCACCCGCTTGTGGCTCTGTCAAGAGCAGGGCGGGCGGCATGACACCACCGTTAGGTGCCCCTCTTGAGGCTCGGGGCTGAGGGCGTGACATTCGGGGCTGTAGCCCTGATAGCCACGCCTTAACGATGCCCCTGGTTCGTTCTTAACTCTTTTTTAGTAAGTAGGTAATGGAAATTTAAAGAAGAGCTTTGGTCACAATATTGTATACTGTAAATGGTCAGGGTACGTAGTCCTGCAGCCAGGTGGCAAATTGTCCCATGCTAAATGGTTTGTGCTCACTTTTGCCAACTTTCTGCTGACCCATGAGTTAGACGAAATGTATTCCCCATAGAAATCTATGAAGAATCTATTGCTATTTACAGTGTTTGTATGTTTATAAACATACAGTATATTATATATATATATATATATATATAATCATTATTATTATTATTATTATTATTATTTTTTTGCTAGATGAAAGTGTGGAACGTGCACATAAAGGTGCACCTACCCTTTAAAGGGTCCTTTTAACTAAATTACAGTTGGAAGTACCCTGTGAAGAAAGCAGCATTATGCTTAACTGTTCAGTGACCCAAAACTTTGCTCTGTTGCAGAAATTGTATTCCACACTTCCTACTCACTTCCTCAGGCTGGTTGAATAGCAGGACCCCCTGCTGACCACTATGGTTCCTTCTGCTGATCCCTAAGTCGCTATTTTGTCCTGCAGTGACTAGGGCTCAGCAGGAAGAACAAAAGCAACCAGCGTGGGAACCTGCTATTCAAACAGCCCAAAGAGGTGAGGAGGATCAATTCCGGGATCTCAGCTACAAGAGTGAAGTTCCAGCAAACGGCTCATTGGGCAGGTAAGTATAATGCTGCTTTCTTCACAGGGTACTTCAGTTGTCATTTTGTTAACACCCCCTGACAGGGTAATTTCAAATTTCAGGTCATTTGCATCTGGAAGTACACAATAATACATCTCTGATTCTGCAGATTGTTGCTGACCACATTCCTCAGCTGGTCCAAGGAGTACGGGGAAGCCAGGCACAGGCTGAAGATCTCAGCGCTCAGCTAGCTCTCATTGTGTCCAGCCAGAACTTTCTGCAGGTGAGGAAAGATATTGCCCACAATGTTGTTTTCACTGCAGCTTATGAAAATGTACAGCTTTTCTTACAGCAAAAGGCTATTGTGGTCTGAATACCAATTTTTGACTGCAGATGCTGACACGAACACACACACGGAAAATGTCTTCAGTCCATAGAAGGCACCCCCTCCCACCATTCAATGTACAGTGAGGGAAAAAAGTATTTGATCCCCTGCCGATTTTGTACGTTTGCCCACTGACAAAGAAATTACCAGTCTATAATTTTAATGGTAGGTTTATTTTCACGGTGAGAGACCGAATAACAAAAATATCCAGAAAAACGCATTTCAAAAAATTTTTAAATTGATTTTCATTTTAATGAATGAAATAAGTATTTGATCCCCTATCAAATCAGCAAGATTTCTGGCTCCCAGGTGTCTTCTATACAGGTAATGAGCTGAGATTAGGAGCACTCTATTAAAGGGAGTGCCCTTAATCTCAGTTTGTTACCTGTATAAAAGACACCTGTCTACAGAAGCAATCAGATTCTAATATCTCCACCATGTCCAAGGCCAAAGAGCTGTCCAAGGATATCGGGGACAAGATTGTAGACCTACACAAGGCTGGAATGGGCTACAAACCTTCGCCAAGCAGCTTGGCGAGAGGGTGACAATAGTTTGTGCAATTATTCGCAAATGGAAGAAACACAAAATAACTGTCAATCTCCCCCCGTCTGGGGCTCCATGCAAGATCTCATCTCGTGGAGTTTCAATGATCATGAGAACAGTGAGGAATCAGCCCAGAACTATACAGGAGAATCTTGTCAATGATCTCAAAGAAGCTGGGACCATAGTCACCAAGAAAACAATTGGTTACACACTACGCCGTGAAGGATTGAAATCCTGCAGCACCCTCAAGATCCCCCTTCTCAACAAAGCACATGTACAGGCCCGTCTGAAGTTTGCTAATGAACATCTGAATGATTCAGAGGAGAACTGG
Organism: Glandirana rugosa; assembly: GCA_018402905.1. Taxonomy (NCBI): domain Eukaryota; kingdom Metazoa; phylum Chordata; class Amphibia; order Anura; family Ranidae; genus Glandirana; species Glandirana rugosa. The sequence goes on along the minus strand of BLSH010024490.1, from coordinate 340,646 downwards.
GTGAAAGTGTTGTGATCGGATGAGACCAAAATCAAGCTCTTTGGCATCAACTCGCCATGTTTGAAGGAGGTGGAATGCTGCCTATGACCCCAAGAACACCATCCCCACCGTCAAACATGGAGGTGGAAACGTTATGCTTTGGGGTGTTTTTCTGCTAAGGCGACAGGACAACTTCACCACATCAAAGGGATGATGGATGGGGCCATGTACCATAAAATCTTGGGTGAAAACCTCCTTTCCTCAGCCAGGGTATTGAAAATGGGTTGTGGATGGGTATTCAAGCATGACAATGACCCAAAACACACAGCCAAGGCAACAAAGGAGTGGTTTAAGAAGCACATTAAGGCCCTGCAGTTAGCCTAGCCAGTCTCCAGGCCTTAATCCCATAGAAAATATGTGGAAGTAACTGAAGGTTCAAATTACCAAACATCACCCTCGAAACCTTAATGACTTGGAGAGGATCTGCAAAGAAGAGTGGGACAAAATCTCTCCTGAGATGTGTGCAAACCTGGTGGCCAACTACAAGAAACATCTGACCTCTGCGATTGCCAACAAGGGTTTTGCCACCAAGTACTAAGTCATGTTTTGCGAAGGGGTCAAACACTTATTTCACTCAATAAAATGTAACTCAATTTATAACTTTTGAAATGCTTTTTTTCTGGATTTTTCTGTTATTCTGTCTCTCACTGTTAAAATAAACCTACCATTAAACTTATAGACTGATCATTTCTTTGTCAGTAGGCAAACATACAAAATCGCCAAAAGGATGAAATACTTTTTTCCCTCACTGCATATACAGATAATGTTATTTGTGCTGCTCAGTACTTAAGAAATGTCATAGATATGATTGTATCTATATTAAATTAATTCTGAATCATGGTTTAACCTTCCCTATCACTACTTTAGGTGTATGTGTAATGTTGTGTCCAAACCACAGTGCTTTCACCTTTCCTTTTTTTTTTTTTTCTGCTATCTGTTACAACAATCTCTTCTGTTCACGTTATGGGCATCATGCGTGATAGCTATTCCCCACTGCAATCAGCAGTGCTTGGAAACCATTCATATTAAAAGCATATAGTCAGCATGGATTCACGAAAGACCACAGTTGTAAAAAAAAAAAATCGGATTTCTATTTATGAGAAAGTAAGGCAAAGAAGTGGCTATGGATACCGTATACCTGGACTTTGCAAAAGCGTTTGACACAGTTCCCCACACATGTCTAATGTGTAAGTTAAAGTCTGCAAGCGTAAAAATTCAGTTTCTAAATGGATAGAAAACTGGTTAAAAGACTGTATTCAGAGAATAGTGATTAAAGTGGAACTCTTGCCTAACAATAACTGTTTCCTTTTTGCCTCCTGATATCTGTGTCTCCTAACCTGTGTAAAAAAAACAAAACGTATACTTATCCATTTTCAGACCCCTCTGGTCCAGTCACGTGATCCACTGTGTCAGTAAGCAGTGGCTACATGGTAGAAGAGGGAGTGCTTGACAATGGCTGTGAATTCCAGGAGCGGTGACCTTACCCATAGGCTCCCATGTCCCAGCCATTGTTGGCACTTCCTCCTTCCCCTTGCAGCCGCCGCTGATTGACACAGGCAGAGCTGCGGGATTATGTGACCAAACCAGGTTAAAAATAAGTATACACATTTTTTTCACACAGGTTTGACAGCATAGCAGGAGGTAGAAGGAGATATTTTTAAATATAGATAGGTGGGAATTCTACTTTAATAATTCTTACTCTGGACAGACTAACGTTCATTAATGGCGTACCCCAATGTTCAGTGTTTGGACCCTTACTTGTTAACCTATTTATAAATGATATAGAGTTTTAGACTGAAAGTACTGAAAGTACAATTTCAGTGTTTCCAACTTGACACCAAGCTATGCAGTGGAATAATGTCCTTACAGGATGCCTCTAATTTACAGACCTCAATGCACTGTTTGATTGGGCAACCTTGTGGCACATGAGGTTTAATGTTGATAAATGTAAAGTTATGCATTTGGGGGCTAAAAACTTGCATGCATCGTACATTCTAGGAGCAATACAACTGGGTGGAATCCGAACTGAATTTATTTTCTCTTGAGAAGAGGTGATTAAGCTGGGATATGATCACCGTGTAAAAATCCATACGTGTTCCTGTTGTTAACTTGGTGTTGAGTTATTTACTTTTAGGTCATTACAGAGAACAAGGGGGATATTTAGCCTCAGTTTACAGAAAGGCTTTTTCACAGTAAAATCTGTGAAAATGTGGTATAGACTCTCTCAGGAACTAGTTCTGGCCAGCTCAGTAGATTGTTTTAAAAGAAGAGCTGGATGCATTCCTAAATGCACAAAATATAACACCAGAGATTGTTGATCCAAGGAATATCCGATTGCATTTGGGGGATCGGGAAGGATTTTTCCTACCTGCAGGAGCAAATTGGACCATGCTTTATAGGGATTTTTGCTTACCCTTGGATTAACTGTGGGTATAGAATTCTGTATATGGAGGTATTCTATTGATTTTATTCTATTAGTTGAACTAGATGAACTTTTCAACCTATGTAATAGTAACATTTTGCCAAACTGTGCACTGCTAAAAAATCTCAAGGATTGGATCATACGTGGACATCTGTCTGCACTGAAGACAGTGGGCAGCCTTAATGCCACTAAGGAGAAGGCAGTGATTACTCGTACCCTTGCAACATCTTATGAGGTTTTGCTTTCAGCCAACAGCCATTGCCTTTTCTAAGCAGTTGAGTGAGGACAAAACTAAAAAGATCAAGGAAGCGAGGGAACGCTATAAAATAATATTTAAAGTGATTGTAAAGGCACATGGATTTTTAATTTAACATGAAAAAGGTGCTTTACTTGCTCTTTTCAATGGTATTGCACAGAGCTGTCCTTACCATCTCTTTTGCCATCCCTTGACCATACTTTCTTCCTATGAGTGCCCCTTCAGCAAGCCCTGTACTATGGGGGCACCCGTGCAGATGGGCTGTGTTCGTCCATAGACAGACAGACACAGTGTGGCTTGGCCACTCCCACTGCTCCCTCCTCACAGAGTTTGACAGCAGAAGGTGCTTATGACTCCTGTTGCTCTGAGTCTCTTTTGAGACCAGGAAGAGGACTGAGCAGGGCAACAGACATTGCTTGATCATGACAGGAGACGTGTTTAGGGATGGGGGTTGGGACAGGTAGGGGTGTTATGGCATTAAAGGAGTTGTAAACCCTCAAGGTTTTTCACCTTAATGCATTAAGGTGAAAAACCTTCAGTGCTGCAGCTGCCCCCCCCAGAGCGCCCCCTTTTTCTTACTTGAACCCAATCGTTCCAGTGATGAGTTCCAGCTGCTGGCTCAGTGGATATCCTCATTGGATAGATTGATAGCAGCAGGAGCCATTGGCTCCTGTTGCTGTCAATCAAATCCAGTGACCCGGGAGCAGGGCCGAGTCCTGCCATTTCTGTCAATGGATACAGCAGCAGGACTCGGGAGCACGCCCTGGTGAGTGCCCCTATGAAAAGTGCCTCTCCGTGGGGGCACCCAATCAAGAGGAGGAGCCAGGAATGCCTCCGGGACACCCCAGAAACTTTACCGTCCTGAGCCGGGACGAGGGCCCAGTGACCTAAACTAACTGTCGTTGTCCTCGGTTACCGAGGACGACGATAGTTAGATAGGTTACTCCTATAGGTGACTCGGTCGTCGACCTTGAGTAGTGACCTTGCTAACCCAAGTTCATTCTTTTTCCCCCGCGAGACCCCCCCCGTCGACGTCGTGACTTCCAAAAAGTGGAATTACG
>BLSH010024490.1:315740-326046 GCA_018402905.1 Glandirana rugosa | reverse complement strand
TTTTTTTTTTTTTTTTTTTTTTTTTTGCTTAAAGCTACCATAGTACAAATTGGGGTTTGAACTATAATGATATAATGTTACGGATTTATGAGATGGCTTATTTCTCACATTACAAATGTCAGTCTTTTTGATGATGTATCATTTAACAGATTACAAATCTAAGCACACCATAATTCACTTCTTTTCTCCTTTCTTATTTTTAACACAGCCTGGAAGTAAAATGGTGGCTTCTGCCAAGGCTGCAGTGCCCACGGTGACTGATCAGGCAGCAGCAATGCAGTTAGGTCAGTGTGCGAAAAATCTTGCAACAAGCTTGGCTGAGCTACGTACAGCCGCACAGAAGGTAAGATATCTGCATGGTGGCATAGTTATCAAAATGTGTTTGCCCTTGTCTGCTTTTTCTAGTTGAACCATGTTATGTTTTACAGGCACATGAAGCTTGTGGACCTATGGAAATTGATTCAGCCTTGAATGCTGTTCAGACTCTAAAGAATGAGCTGCAGGATGCTAAGATGGCTGCCACAGATAGACAGTTGAAACCTCTTCCAGGGGAGACGGTAATATTGATTTGTCCAGAAATCCTTAACATGAAAATAAAATAGTAATTAAAGCCTAATGTGTAGACTAACCAGCGATGCCCAGTAAATGTAACCATACAATATTTTTTTCAAATAGACTATTATACCATAATATATAGTTACTGCTGGAACCCTATAATTGGCTTAACTATTAGATAGCCGGAGCCCACTGGTAAACGTTATGCTTATTGTACAGTACAAGTGTCCGAAACCATGAATCCGACTGAGACAGAAATACAGTAAAAATCACACCTTTTAATGCAGTGGTAAAAATGGTACAGATCATTAAACGCAGTCAAAACATAAGCCAGGGATCGGAAGCCAAAACGGGTAGTCAGACAAGCCAGTAATCAGGAAACCAGAGATCAGCGCTAAGAATTGGCTCGGGTGTGTTCGGAACCGAACGTGCCCGAGCCTGCCAGGCAGTGAACCCTGCGCTGCGCTAATCACAGGCAATGAGACATTTCCCCGATGCGCGGCTGCAGCGATCGGGGAATGTCTCACTGTCTGTGATTAGTATAGCGCAGGGTTCACTTCCTGGTGGGCTCTGGGACGTTCGGTTCCGAACACACTCATGCCCATTCTTAATCGGCGCAGTCGGAGTCAGAAGATCAGGAACCAGAAGCAACGTCAGATGGGCAAAGTCTTTCACAGGGACACTCCTTTCACATGACAAACTCCACATATGTTGACCAGGCGAAGGCAGGAAAGGAATGAATAAGGCAGTTTAAATAGCCAGAAGGTGCTGGCTGTAGGCGGGACTGATGACCAGATAATAACCAGATGAGCCACTGAGGAATCAATGAGTGCTGACAATTATCCAACAGCTGAGCACAGACAAGAGAGCTGCTAAGAGCCCATCCCTGACAACAGGACACAGGAATTAATTTATAGACCATGGGTGTTGTGCCGCTACCTTCAGGTGATTGGACATTGGCAAAAAGCTTTGCTGGGTCCATTCTCTTAGTGTTCCCATATAGCCCCGCCCTCTATGTGAGGCTCTGTTTTGCTAGTGTCCTTCGGTCACAAATGCCTTCTTATGGTGAAGAATTTCCGATTTTTTTCATCAGATTCCTACAAATTTTTTCCTGTACCCTGTATCCTTATACATATCAGTTCATGTCTTTATTGCTCTGTAGTATACACTACATCCTTATTCCAAAAGATGTACCACAGTGCTACACTCGCATGCGGTTCATAGGCACAGGTGCGTGGAGACTTGGTTTTCTCCCTAATTTTATTGTCACTCTATTTGGCCTAATGAGTAAGGAAGTTATAGCCTTTACCTATTCTAATTTGGTGCTCTTTTTCCATCACTGAAGTGGAAAGTTGTTTCCATTTAGTACCTAGTGCTTATAGGACTCTTGTCTGTGCCCTTCTGGCTGGAATTCCACAGAGACATAGCCAGCCCCTTGGTTGCCTCTGTCATCCTGGACACACTGAACCCCCTTAATTTATGTCCATTTCAGGAGTTCCTCACAGGGGATGACCCTCACCTAGTAATGGAAGATAACAGGCACTTGGAAGTAGGAACACACAGAACAAACAGTGGTGAGCCCACTAGAGGCTCTGAGTTCCTCTAACGTTAATAGTTGTTCCCTTGCTCCTCCCAACTTGGGCTTCCTTACATGTCTAAGTTGACAGAAAGAGGGATGCATTTGGAGGCTTCTTCTAGTGGATTTGTGGCATCCCATAATATTCAATAAGTATGGTAGTCCTGTTGGCATTTTAGGCCAACCCCCTACTGCTTAGGCTTTTCAGGTGGCAGTGGGTGCACCGTAGCTTAGGGTATCAGCATTGTCTCCATATAACAAAGCTGTTGTGTACATAACATGTTATTCCTACACAGTGGAGATTAACATGGGTCCCTGAAGGCATAATGTATGTCTCAAGGCACGGGCTTTGTCACATTCAAATATTATAAGGATGTTGGTGGGGGAAAGTCGCTAGACGTATACCTTTGTAGCAGAGCCTTATGTTTTATATTCTATATAAGATGGGATTTTTATATCTCCACCATAGCTCAGTCCTAGTCCTTCCATGTAGTGTCTGTTAGGGCTAGTCTCTATTGAAAATTTAAGATAACTAGGTCCACATATCTATGATAATTATGGTAATTCCAAGGGTGGTATAAAGACCTTTTGGACTTTTAATAGCCCTCCCTAATATAGTAAGTTCTTGCTAATCCTCTCATGGGCTGTCCTCTGTTTCCAAAGACTTCCAGGACAGCCAGGTTCCCGCCCTTATGTTAATGATTGTTATGTTTGTACCGTATTTCGCGTATAAGGCAACTGGGCATATAAGATGACCCCCTAATTTTCCAGTTAAAACAGGTTTTGGCCTATACTCGCCATATAAGGCTACCACCTCCCCTTCCGAGGAAACATAATTTAATAACATCCAGGCTGGATTTGTGGTAATACAGTACTGTAGCTTTGGCTACATATTACAGAGCATCCCTAATCTTTTAGCCCACTAGATGTGCTTTAATACAGTACTGTAGCTTCTGATACATACAGAACGTCCCTACCTTAATATTTTAGGCCGCTGGATGTGCGGTAATACCATACTGTAGCTTCGGCTACATGCAGAACGTCCCTGTGCTGTAATACTGTATGTACCGCGCTGAGCCAATCATAGCAAGCGGTGTGTTCTATTAATGCATACAAAGCCTGCTCAGATTGGCTGAGTCAGAGAGACAGGCTATTACAACCTTTGCCTATCTGAGCAGGCTTTGTATGCATTAATATAATACATTGCTTGCCATGATTTGCTCAGCGTGGTACATACAGTATTACAGCACCGGGACGTTCTGTATGTAGCCAAAGCTACAGTACGGTATTACTAAATGTTGTAGCCTTTTTATCAGGACTGTTCAATTGCCTTTTTTTCAGGCAGCCCTGGGGTAATTTATTCTTGGTTCCTTATCCACTGTACTTTTGGAGGTTAGTTGCACAACCTAGAGTCTTTGCTACTCCCTTTTGCCATAGCATGTGATTTCTGGCTTCAGCCTCCAGGCCTTGTCCTGAGCACCCTTCCCTTCACCTTTCACAGCTGCAAATCGTCAACTCATTTCTGAGCTTTGCTGCCAATCACCTTACGGTAGCTGCATATAAGTCATGGTCTAAGAATCCATTTCTGTGTCCTTTATGCCAAGATATGCAATTTGCAGGTACACAAAAATGCCTTTAATTTAGTGTCTGAAAACAGGAAAGCAAACTTTATAATGCTACAACAGAGCCTGACCGGTGGCATCAGATCACACCTGAAAGTGTTAAAATTATTATTACCTTTTCTAGATGTTCCTGATCAAATACACTTTACCTGAAATTCTAATATTTATTTCTGTCCTTTTTCGTCTGCAGTTGGAGAAGTGTGCCCAGGACCTTGGCAGCACCTCAAAGACTGTTGGTTCCTCCATGGCTCAGTTACTGACGTGTGCCGCTCAGGGGAATGAACATTACACAGGTATAACCTTTCTTCCAGCTTTCACAACCGCTCAGAAAATGTTGCCTATTACTGTCACTTTGATTCAGCACCAAATGTTGAAACCTCTCTGTATTTATATGTTGGGAGGATGGCTGTTTGTACCTCAGATGCCCTGTTAAAAACGGTTTCTGTTTTAGATCTGCTATGTATAACTAGTCCCAAAGAGTATGTGCCAATCTAAGGCTTTACCATTAGAGCCAAATCAAGTCTAGTTATTTACATATGTATATTAATAGATAAGTTCACCTTTGGGAGCACGTTATACGTTACACCCATATTTAGGGTGTAACATGCAACATGCTTCAGCATCTCCCGCAAAAAAATTATTGTCATGTTCTTTTTTGGTGTATGTAGATTCGTTCTTTTTTGTAATTTCTGTCCTGTTTCACCAGTGTAGCGTACTTGGATGCACTTGTTGCTTTGAATATGGTACACTACATTACTAGAGGTGCAGTTGCATGATCCAGTATTGAAGGTTTCTCAGTTTGTGAGAGTGAGATATTTTTCAGTGGATCAATGTGGCTGCACAGTTTGCATCATTGCAAGGTTTGGTTCTCTTTTTCGTGCCCCTGTGGTCAGAATAAGCTGCTTAGTTTATGTCTGAGGTTGGGTGGTTACCTGAAGGGCAACACTGGGGGATGTTGGATAATTTCTTTCAGCGTTCGTCCTCTGTAATAATGCTGGATTGTATGTGGTTGCTAACGGTACACAGCTTTTTGTCAATCTTCATATTTTAGGAGATTTTCTCTGTGGATTTTTAAGTCATCATTTATGCTTGTGATTGTTTTGTTGCAGTTATATTTTTTATAAAGATATTCTGCTAGTACTCTAGGATGTTGATTTCTGTCTACTGGTCAGAACATATGCAATGTTCTCTATTGGCCTAAATGTGTATGATGGCTTGTTTGGTGTGTTGGTGTTGGAAGCTGAAACTCTGTCGATAATTGCATCTGTCAGAGGGTTTTCTGTATATTTGAGGTGTGCAGTTTGTCATCCCTGATGGACACTGGTGTCTAGGACCTTCACATGTGTGTTTGAGTAGTCTATTTTTAGTTTAACTAAAGGGGGAAATGCTCTAAAATAGAATTTCAGGTTTAATTTCACTTTAGTTTGTTTGGACCAAGCTGTCCCAAACAAACTATTTTCATGAAAGAACGATGTGGCTGTATTGGACTGCCCTCTGCTTCTTGAATTAAAGTTAAGCTGAGCGCCTCTCCACAAAGCTTCAGTGATAAAAATACAAGGTTTCTCCTAAATCGCAGAGAATCGCTTAGCTTGACTCTTTAATTCTGACAAAAGATGGGAAATTGCCCATACTGCTGCCAATTAGACGTCGACCGATATGGGTTTTTCTCTGGCCGATGCCTATATTTAGAAATCGGAACAGCCGACCTATGATGCTGATTTTTTGGGGCCGATATGTTAGGCCGAGTTTTTTTTTCCCCCTTCATCTCATAAAATCTAACAGTTGAGTAGTAAGAAGTGATACAGAAAATTGCTTAAATTAAACATTTATTAAACAACACAACACGCCCCCAATCAGTGCACTTGTATGTATAATTTAGATTTTTAAAAAAATATGTATCTTCAATATTAAATACACAAAAACAGGTAATCAAAACTTTTGGACAAAAAAAAAAATGGGCTAACTTTACTGTTTAGTTTGTTTTTTTAATTCATTAAAGTGTATTTTTTCGAAAAATTTGAGTTTGAAAGACCGCTGCGCAAACACAGTGTGACATAAAATATTGCAACAACTGCCATTTTATTTTCTATGGTCTCTGATATACCAGTGCCAGGAAATACGGCCATATACCAGTGCCATGAAATACAGCATATACCAGTGCCATTAAATAGAGCATATTCCAGTGCCAGGAAATACGGCATATACCACTGCCATTAAATACAGCACATACCAGTGCCAGGAAATACAGCCATATACCAGTGCCAGGAAATGCAGCCATATACCAGTGCCAGGAAATGCAGCCATATACCAGTGCCAGGAAATACAGCCATATACCAGTGTCAGGAAATACAGCCATATACCAGTGCCAGGAAATACAGCCATATACCAGTGCCAGGAAATACAGCATATACCAGTGCCAGGAAATACAGCCATATACCAGTGCCAGGAAATACAGCCACATAACAGTGCCAGGAAATGCAGCCATATACCAGTGCCAAGAAATACAACCACATAACAGTGCCAGGAAATACAGCCATATACCAGTGCCAGGAAATACAGCATATACCAGTGCCAGGAAATACAGCATATACCAGTGCCAGGAAATACAGCATATACCAGTGCCAGGAAATACAGCCACATACCAGTGCCAGGAAATACAGCCATATACCAGTGCCAGGAAATACAGCTTTACCGGTGTCAATGAAATGCAGCACACATGAAGATTCAAATTTCCCGGCCACCGTTGCGCTGTGATGTCATCACACGTGCGCCTGTCAATCAGATAGAAGACAGAGTAGCCCAAGTGGCCGCAGTACTCCATTTGGCCACTGGGGCTGCTCTGCCTTCTCACTGTGTCTAAATGACACAGCGGTGCTCCTGAGTGTCCGGGAGCCCGCAGTCTAATGCGGGCTCCCGGCGCCGACGGGAGGGGGCGGATATCGGCTTCATTTACATGACAATCGGTCGATGCCGATTCATCAAAAAAAGGCAAATATCAGCCCCATATATCGGTCGACCCCATATATATATAAAATGTTTGGGGGTTCTAAGTGATTTTCTAGCAGAAAATACTGGATTTTTACTTGTAAGCAACAAATGTCAGAAAAGATTGTCTTTAAATGGTTAAACTGAGCTCTTCTACACGTCTCAAGTTTTTCCTTTGATAAGTAGAAACATTGTATCTCTTTGGTTCTTTGATGTTCTCAGATTTGGCAGGCTGCCCGGTTTCTTGTCTTTCTTGTTCTAATAGGAGTGACTCAAGTTGCTCTGACTTAGAAAAAGGTTCCTGGGCGACTTCAGGCGACTTGCATTGACTTCTACAAGTCGTGCTGTGCAGGGTCGCGCTGGATCGCACGGTATACCTTATGTGGTCTCTGGGACGCTTAACATTAGTCAGGAACGGACACCACCCACGGCCTAAGGAATACACTGGGAGTACTGTATGTTTACCGGACCGCACAGGGACACATAAATATGCTCACCTGCCTTTTACTTGTTTGTCCTATGTGTTTTTGGCAAGAAACTGCACTTTGTTGAACTTTTACCATATGCTATGCATTTAACTATCCACAGTCAATACCTGTAAGGCCTGCAGACTATTGCACCCTTATCCAGAGTGGTAGGGTGTGGACTTCTTTCCTTAGCAGGTGTAACTTCAATCTGTCTGCAGAACTTTGCACAGTTCAACAATCTAGCAGGAATACCCTGTGGCCTGAAAATGGGAATTCCTGTATGACAACATGCTTGTTAGTATGTGACTGTTTCTTATGGTTCATGTGAGCCCTAACGTAAGCTTACTGCAGAACATTGCATCAGTACTTTGCTGCTGACATATACTCCAGGATTTAGGCTGCATTATATCAATCCATCGTGTGACGGCATCCATATTATTTGGCTGCTACTCAGTCTGCAGATCATTGCATCCACCCCATTAGTGGGACTGTGTTCATATGGATATGCCTGACTACTAATATCACTGTGTGGAAGTCGAGGCATGGCCTTCTTTTCACCTGACTTATGTACCCACAGTCATTTGATCTTTTATCCCTTCTATCGGGGCCTGGACAATACAGGAATGCAGGAACATAGTTCATGTGCTTTATATCAAGCAATGCATATTTGCCTGTCTGCAGACTCATGGTCCAGGTGCACAATTAAGTATCCCTGATACAGTGTTCAATATATTTCTTAGGTTGCTACAGTTACCCCACAAGCTACTAGTTTAGACAGTGTAACCACAAGTAATATATGCCCCCAGGAACATTTTTACTCTTCAAGATTGCCACATAGCTGGCCACTCACAATTATCGGGGTCCTATGCTTTAATGTTATACTGTGATAGTGGTATGTTTGGTGGTGTGCCAGGCGTCTAGACTTATTCACATAGACAACGTTGTCTTGTGGTGAAATGGTGGTGGTGTCTGTTTTTTATATTTACATTCAATATTTGTACAATTCCAATAAATTTACATGATTATATATTTTGGATTCAGTTTTGTTTTTTGACATTGGTACTATATCCTGGTGGCTCTTTTTTAGTGGTGCTTTGTAACTCTCAGTCTAGAGGGGGTTTGTTTATGCTTGCCTGGATGGATGAGTACCAGGGGTATTATGGTAACGGTATACCCCTTGCAATTGACTTTAGCTATCCCATGTTTTTTGTTTTCTGGTCGCGCTGGATCGCCTCTGTGTGAACCGGCCTTGGTGCATAAATTGATCGGCCTAATTTGCAGCACAATCAGCCGATGCCGATTGAATAAAAAATGCCAAAAATCGGCCGACCTCTACTGCCAATACACATTTTCACGTACTGCATGTAGCGAATGTCACTACAGTCCATTACAGCACACAAATCCGCTGCATTGTTCTATACTGGAAATAGTTCATTCAAGCCAGCTTGGTCCAACTATTTTAAAGTTAAATTAAAATTGGAATTCTAGTTTAAGCAAGAAGTAATTTTTTCTTAGATTTTCTTCTTATTCTTCTAATATGATGTAAATAATCTCAATTTAGCAATAGCATATTATGGCTTCAGCTGTACACGGTTAAGACATTTGTCCTTCAGGTCTGCCATAAATAAATTTGCATATTGTGGTGCCATTTTACTTTGTGTAGCAGTACCCATGCACAGAAGATAAATGTCATTATCGAAAGGGAAATTGTGCTAGAATTAATTCAGTGAGCTGTGTAACATCCTCAGTACTGTATTTGTGGTTTAGTGAGGGATGATTAGAATCTGTGACATGCAGCAATCCCATCCTTGTGAGGCATGTTGCTATACCAAGGTTCTACGTCAATAGTCACTAGAAATGTATTTGCCTGTGATTGTTGTATATTGTGGATCCTGTTCAGGAAATTGGTTGGTTGTATTTTGCATAAAGTTTGCAGTATTTCTGAATAACGGCTTTATCACGATTTCTTCAAGGCCTTTGATTTGTTCAAGAAGTGTATTCATACCTGTTATGATGGTCTGCTGACAAGTTACACACTGTAGGGTTCTTACACAACCTCACCACCCAGATATGGCCAATGTGTCATGCATACAAAAGTCTGTTCATAGAAAAACAATGATTGGTACCCTATTTGTGTATTCACCTCACTTCTTCCTTTGACTTCTTATAAGTTGAATTACCCACCCCTTTTCAAGGAACTCACATGCCCATTTACCACTTGGCATTCTGAATTCTATTGTGGTTTGGTAAATTTCATGCCATCAAAATGTCTTACCTCTCCCAAGTTTCTCCATTACTTTAGAGTTTGACCGATAGCCATACCCAGGAAAATCCTAAAATTCATTTGGGATACACTAAGATTGACAATGGCATCTCATGTCTTATTAACGGGGAGGTTGGGTTGGTGCCACGCTGATGGTGTAAGACAGGGCTTGACAAATTTGCCTTGAATCTAGGAGCCGGCTAAAAATGTTAGGAGCCAATTTTTTATAGCGTAGTGTGGGGTTGTCAGCGCCCGGGGTAAGACAAGTAATTTGCGCCCCTAACCCTAACTTACTCACAGCAGAGCAGCCAGTCAATAACTCCACCATTCCATCAGGGTTACAGGCTGGCCAGAAAGAGTGACACTAAAAAATCTGTTATGGGGGAAACTCCTTATTATGCCGAATGCATCGTGACTGCGGCATGTAAAACGCCCTCATCTCCTGCCTAATGGAGCTTAAGGGTGGCAAAAACATGTCTCTACTGCACATTATTACCACCCAACTTGCACATCTAAACAAAGCCTTAGTGACATTGTAAATAAAATACAAAAAAAAGGTGAAAAGTATTCCAGCGCTGCTGATCTTCTGCTGCCTCTTTGCAGCCACTTCCTGCCTACATGTGTGTCCCCCACAGTGACTTTTCATTGCTCTGGTGGGTTTCCGGTCACCATGAAATACTGGAGCCCAGCTGCACATAGAGTGGTAATTGTTGATGGTACACAGGGCTTTATCACAATTTTGTTGCTTAGAATAAAGGTCATGATTCTCGCGGTGTGACATCATCTTTCATATTATACAAAAAAATAATGGGCTAACTTTACTGTTTAGTTTTTTTTT
>BLSH010024490.1:302727-315591 GCA_018402905.1 Glandirana rugosa | reverse complement strand
CTCGTGTTCAGTGAAATAGTGGTGGTAACTTAAATATTCCTGAAAAATAGACGTGGAACCAAAATTCTTTACATAGTTGTAACCAAAATCTATGGACCATATTCGACTTGTAACATTCGTGGTAAACAAGGTTATCTTTTCTTGTGGAATTTCAATAGTCATAATCTTGTCGCGGTATGGATGAGGACGAAAATAAAGATATATAAGAACAGGGGGTGTTCCCCCCGTTGTCATCCCCGTCGTCAAGATAGGTGGTGTGTTTTTATAGAATGTGGTCCGGAGCTGTTTGGGGCCAGCGGTCCAGCGCTGAATCTGACAGCTGTTTTAACATGGGGAGAGAAGGAACGGCAGTCACTCGCCAGGACGCGATTTCTGGTCGCCATGGCGACCTGGCGACCGGGGTTTGTCGAGGCCTGGTGTAAGATATTTTTGTGTGGTGGATAGAACTGCTGCCCCTACTGTTGCCCCCCTTGTGGGGGACAAGAATATATAGAAATAAAAGCAGGAGTAGGTATGGCGCTGTTCTAATACTGATAACTTTAAGGTGTTCTTTTCTATTGGAACAAATGGTGCTTACAATGTTCAGCTTATACCAGGTATCTAAAACCAATGTTGATACATTTCTTAAAACCAAGGTGCAGATAAAAAGTCCTTATAAATTCAATGGTGGTGATAAAGTGACTTGTGCTCTTCCCTAAATATACATAGTGCATGAAATAGTCAACATAAATCATGTATTTAAACCAGTGTTGATAAACGTATCCAAAAATATGCAGGTGAAAAGTCTTAAAAAGTTCATGGAATTCAATATTCAATATTGGTGATAAGGTGACTTGTGCTCTTCCTTGACTGCTCCCTCTGGTGGTGCAAGGCAATCTTTGGAAAACAGTTGGTGCTCCTAGTGCTTGTGTGGTAGTAAATGGATAGATGTATGCTTACCAGATAGTTTCACCCCTTTGCAGGATACAACGCATCCACAGTCCTATGAAACTGTGCAGCGGGTCCAACCTGGACCTTGTAATCCGTCTTGGCGGTGTCCTCCCTGCCATCACGTGCGTGCGTGTGTGAAAAATAAAGGGAATTTCCATAGAGTAGTACCGTTTACAAATGTATTTTATTTAAATGGTAACAGTTTCCAAAAAAGGCTTTAAAAATCGCTCAATACAGTTTAAAGTGCTTGAGGACAGCTGTTTCTTGGCTCTGACACCCGGAAGTGACACACATAAGCCTCGCCCATGGGATGGAATGGCAGCTTGCACATCTGAAAAGACATCATTAATTCTGAAAGATCTAGCCAGGTTTTAGAAAAGCATATGCTCCCATCCATATTTGGGGTTGTAGGTAAAAAAATTGAGAAACCCTGCTCAAATATCCTAATCTGGCCCCACCTCCTATTATTGGACATCATATCATATTCCTTCATTCTTCCCAGCCTAAAAAAGGCCCCTAGCTTGCAGCATTAAATATGTCTGATTTCTCATTGGGTGATATGGTCTCTCAAGTGGAGCTGAAACGATAAAATCCAATCAGACATTTTGTATGTACGCCTCTCAGTCAATAGACTGGCTGCCCAATGTGCTTGTCCCCATTCGAACGTCACTGTGTGAACGACCTACACTCAGCAGGCCTAATTTCTCATTTGCACTGAGCTCTTATATTTCCCATCAACTGGGAATGCATCTGCTGGAGAAATCCCTAAATATAACAGAATAGGATAAAATCTGGTGACCGCAGCAAAATGCTTCACCAATATTCTGGCCTAAGAAAATCACTAGGTACTTTTTCAGTGGAATTTGACCTCAAATCACATGGCTAATTTGAACCTACGTCTCTTATTAATGCTTTTAGGAATGTATGGTACAGGGCACACTTCACCACATTTGGTGGCAGTGCCCCAAGGGCCAAAAATTATGGATACAGGTATATAACTCCTATGCTCTGATTTGCCGCCTTTTCTGCGCATTTGTAAGATTTCTTGAATGACCAATAAAATATACAGCATGGAAAAGAAAAACAATAACTGGCTACCATTCACAAAGAGATCTTCCAATGTGTTGGATAACCTTTGTGCAATGAGGATTGCCACCAATTATTTTAAAGTACATGTCTGGTTAGGGTACTGCCCCAGTGCATAGCTCCTAACTGTCCCTGATTTGGAACAATGTCCCTCTTTCCTTCTTATTTCTCCCTCATTTTGGTCTGAGCATGTACTTAGCAAAAATTACACCCCAAAATATATTCTGCTACTCTGGAGTATGGCGATACCACATGTGTGAGCCTTTTCCACAGCCTGGCCACATACAGAGGCCCAACATGCAAGGAGCACCATCAGGTGTTCTAGGGGCATACATTTCAAATCTAATTTGACTACCTATTGCATTTTTGTGAGGCACTGTAGTGACCTTGATGGGCACTGTAGTGGCATGGATGTGGCACGGATGAGAACTGATGTGGCATGGATGAGGCATAAATGAGCCATGGATGGGGGTGGCTGAGCATGGATGGGGGTGGCTGAGCATGGATGGGGGTGGCTGAGCATGGATGGGGGTGGCTGAGTATGGATGGGGTTGGCTGAGTATGGATGGCTGAGTGCAGGAATGGGCACAGATCAGCGCTGTGGACACTACAGATCCAGCCCACAGCACTGCTGCACCCGATCTCTCCCCCCCTCCTCTGTCACTGTACCGATCGGGAGGGGGGGAGATAAACCAGTAATCATAGGATCATTTGACGGAGCGATCACGTGGTAAAGGACCGCTGTCATCGGCCCTTTACCGCAATTAGTGGTGACGGATATTCCCGGGTGCACGCCCCAGGGGCGCTATTTTGGGAGGGCGTTATAGCACGCCCTCCCAGGATAATGCGTCCGCCCCGCAGCCGCTTTTTGGCTATGGGCGGTCGGCAAGTGGTTAAGGAATAATAGTGTTTTAAAAAAGCACTTTTGGGTTTAAGTTTTTTTTTTTTTTTGTGTGTGTGTAGTTCTCCATTAAGGGGGAGTGGCAGGGGGTGTGCCCTAAGCCTACATACTTTGTTAATATCTATCCCTTGTTCCCATCTCAAAAAATTGGAAGGTATGCCAGTGGCCTGCCTAGGATACTGAAACTCTGCCAAAAACCTGAATGGCTGTCACACAGCTAGATCGTCAAAGGAAGTCGCACACAAATAACATTTAGTAGAAGCCAGCAATCTCTATCAGTTGTGAGGAGACATCTTTCACTTAATAATATTGATAAATGCGGTGCTAATACTACAGTGTATAAATAAACATGTCGGATAAAAATAATAGATCATATGTTAAGAAAGGTCATGAGTGACAAATTAGGTCCATAAGCAATCGGTGATCTAAAGGTGAATAATGCATTACACCACATGATCCACCACCAGTAACAATGAACCCTTTACTGAACTGATATGACCCGATCACAGAGTCAAATATACCCAATAAAGATATTAAAGACCATAGAAGGAGTCATCCAATCACAGGAATGCAGATGGATCAAAACACCAATCTCATGGAAACACCGGGACTTCTCACTCGTCATAGGCATGGAGCATTATGAATATACAAAGAAAGGTTTGTCCACATAATGTAAATCCATTTAAAAATCATTTATTAAAAGAAGGGATTATGGGTACTCACATATCCAATAAGGCAAACAGGCATATCATGATCTAAATAGTCGATCAGCATGCAGCAGAAAACGGCTTGTGTACACAGCAAGGTAATGTTAGCGTGGCATCGTCACGTATATTAGCTCTGCCCTGAGGGCATCGGGGGCATGTACGCACCGCTATTGGCCACGCTGTATTTGTATACCGCCAGCAGCGGAGGGACGCATTAGTCCACTAGTCAAAACCTAGAGAATGGTTCCATTATGAGCCAAGCCTCGTTTTCACACAAAGGAACCGGCATCAGGTATTACAGAGCCGAGCCTCATTCTCACGGAGGACAGGGATCGGTGCAATACGGAGCCAAGCCTCGTTTCCATGAAGAACAGAGACAAACACATCCCAACTCCTATAAAATCCGGCTGGATGGACATTACAAATGTGTTCATATGCGATAGTTAATATATAAAAAATTCTAAAATATATTTATACTCCATGAATACAAATATTTTTTATATATATCATGAATTTTTATATATATGAGCTTACATACCTGTCCTTTTAACTTTCAAAACAGAATATGAGTTTTTACTTAAGCCAGGGCTGACAAATTAGCTTTGAATCTAGGAGCCAGCTAAAAAAGTTAGGAGCCAGTTTTTTTTTATTCAGTGTAGTGTGGGTTGTAAGTGCCCAGGGTAAGGCAAGTAATTTTCTCCCCCTAACCCTAACTTACAGCAGAGCAGCCAGTCAATAACTCCAACGTAACACCGTTACATCAGGGTTATAGGCTGGCCAGCAAGAGTGACACTAAAAACCTGTTATAGGGGGAAACGCCTTATTATGCCTAATGCATTGTGACTGCGGCATGTAAAACTCCCTTATCTGCTGCCTAATGGAGCTTAAGGGTGGCTGTTTATGGGTGTCAAAAACATGTCTCTACTGCACATTTTTACCACCCAACTGCACATCTAAATGATGCCTTAGTGACACTTTAAATAAAATACAAAAAAAAGGTGAAAGAAGTATTAGTTCTGCTGCCTCTTTGCAGCCACTTCCTGCCTACATGTGTGTCCCCCACGGTGACTATTCATTGCTCTGGTGGGTTTCTGGTCACCATGAAATACTGGAGCCCAGCTGCACATAAAAAGTGGTAATTGTTAATGGAGCACAGGGCTTTATCACAATTTTGTTGCGTAGCATAAAGATCAGGATTCTCGCGGCATAACATCATCTTTCACATTATACAAAAAATTTGGGCTAACCATACTGTTTTTTTTTTTTTTTTTAATTCATTACAGTGTATTTTTTCCCAAAAAATTGCGTTTGAAAGACAGCTACGCAAATATCGTGTGACAATAAATATTGCAAGAACTGTCATTTTATTCTCCAGGGTCTCTGCAAAAAAATATATAATGTTTGGGGGTTCTAAGTAATTTTCTAGCAGAAAATACAGATTTTTACTTGTATGCCACAAATGTCAGAAAACGTTTAGTCTTTAAATGGTTAAACTGACCATCTACAGACTGGAGTTCATCCCTTTGATAAAAGAACCAAGAGATACTTTATACTTAAAGAAAAACAAAAATCTAGGCAGCCTGCCAAGTTTAACAGCTGTCAGATTAAGCAGAGAACGTCTCGCTGAATCTGAGATAATGTTTTAACATAGCGAGGGGAAAGAAGGATCGGCTGCCATTCTCCAGGTTGTGGCTTCTGGTCGCCATGGCGACCTGGCGCCTGGAGATTGTCGAGCCCTGACTTAAGCCATCCTCCCTATATACAGTGGAAACCCTTGACCAATGTTGCAGACGTATTGTTAAAATAGTCTGCAAACACATATGGTTTTCCACCCACCAAATATGATGTGTATACGGAGGCAATTTTTAATATATTAACTATCGCATTTGTAATGTCCATCCAGCTGGATTTTACATGAACCATCCCCTATGTTTTGACTAATGCGTCCTTCAGCCGCTGGCGGTATACAAATACAGCGTGGCCAATAGCGGTGCGCACATGCCCCTGATGATGCCCATTGTTATGAAACATGTAGGGCGGAGCTAATGTACGTGCTGCTGCCATGTCAAGGTTACCTTGTTGTGTACACAAGCTGTTTTCTGCTGCATGCTGATCGACTGTTTAGATAATGATATGCTTGTTTGCCTTATTGGATATGTGAGTACCCGTAATCCCTTCTTTTAATAAATGATAATTAAACAAATTCACACTATGTGGACACTCCTTTTCATGTTCATAATGCTCCATGCCTATGATGAGTGAGAATTCCCGGTGTTTCCATGAGATTGGTGCTTTGTTCCATCTGCATTCCTGTGATTGGATGACTCCTTCTATGGTCCTTAATATCTTTATTGGGCATATTTGACTCTGTGATCGGGTCATATCAGTTCAGTAAGGGTCCATTGTTACCGGTGGTGGATCATGTGGTGTAATTCATTATTCACCTTTGGATCACGGATTGCTTATGGACTTTTGAACTTTCTTCACATATGATATATTTATTTATTTTATCCGACATGTTTATACACTGTAATATTAGTGCCGCATTTATTGATATTATCGTGTGTATACATTGTTTGTTCTGACTATTTTTTCTGGCTGATAACACGTGTAAGCACGTTTTTCCTTGTACCATCTATCGCTTAAGGACACTAGGAAAAACTAAGGATTAGTTAGAGCTCTACTTTGGCAGTGTCCAATCACCCGAAGATAGCTGCATATTTCTCAGTCATCTATGACTATGCCTGTGTCCTGTGCTGTACAAAAAAGAAAAGGCATTTCATGAAAAAGAAAAGGGTGTTTTTTTTTTTTTGTTTTTGTTTTTTTTTATTAGCATGTTGATGAGAGGGGAAGGAAGGGAAAAGGAAAAGCAAAATATAATCAGATTAGGCTTCTTGCTTTTCTGGTGTTGACAAGATGGAGGTAGAACTTTTTTTGTTTAGGTTTTGCTGCACACAGTCCCAAGAATTACTAGCGAGACATAGTGGCACCAATGTATTTATTTAGAGCCAAAGACAGGCTTATGGGTGCTTTTATCTGCAGCCTCAGATGAAAGTGTAGTAATGTGTTATCAACAGAGATGTGGTTTTAATGCAAAATTAGCTTGTTAAATATGATGATGCACAACACAGTTTAACAACAAAAGAAGAGAATTGATTTCCATAATGTCCAATTGATTTCTCGTAACTTCCTTTTAAAATAATGGTTATCTGCAAAATAAATTGAATTACATCATTCCCCTGTGGTCTATTAATGCATGAGCTTGAAAGCAGAATCTAGCTGAAACTCACCATTCCTCACTAAAACAGAACTTGGGTTATGCATGTATTGTTACTTTTTAAGACTACTTATCATGGGAGCATGTGGATTTGCCAACAAGCAATAAGGTGAAACTCCAGCTTGTTTTTTTTTTTTAGATTCAGCAGGAAAGGGTTAGCTCATGTCAGTATTTAACAGCTGTGTGCCCCCCCAATTAGTGTGATTTCCTTTAATTCTGTCTCAGTGAATACACAAACGGCAATAAAAATCTGACAAATGATATAACCCATCCAATTCTGCTGTCATCTGTTGGGTGGTGTTACGCACACATGCACATTTTCCCACCATTCTACATCGAGTAAGCACACCACTTCTGCTCCTGCTTTACAAGGAGCCTTCTGGAATTTTGATTTTCTTTTTCTGCTGCTTGTCTATAGTGATTTAGGTCATCTCTGTCCCTCTGACCCTTGCCAGCTACCAGCTGCCTGTCATTCCGAAGTGTTGCCTTGTAACCTAAGCCTTACAATGCCTTACTACAATTTTGACTCTAGACATGGGGGACCTTTACCGGCTGCGCACTCAGCTCACACTCTACTAAAGGCTGTAAACTTTGCTTGCTGCATGCCTACTGTAGCGGCCAACGTCTGCAAGCTGGAATCCTGTTGTCCTCTGTTGCTCTCTGTCTTACCTTTTGGAGTCTTCCTTAGCTTAACTCAGGTGTTGCTGAGTCCTCTTCCTTTTCAGTTGAGTTTTGTTTGTCATCGTGCATTACTTTATGGGTCAAATCACCTGGTAATTTGCTAACTCTTTCTGTATATGCCACAAACCCACACCTGTGTAGACATGTGCACTGTCGAAAAATTTGTTAGTTTTCGTTTCATTTATTTTTTGATTTTTTTTCAGAGAAAATTGAGTACTGTCCGTGATACTTTTTTTATTTGTACTAACATACAATTTTTCAGGACAAGCTTTTGGTGTGTGTCCCCTTCTTCAAGGTCCAGCAGTACTGATTCACAAAAGTTTAATTAGAATGTTAAAAAAAAAAATCTGAGGAAAAGGGAAAAAAAAGGAAAAACAAACGCACGCAACCCAATGTATATGGTGATGGTAATAAAGCTAGCAGCAGGGTTACTGAGATAATACAGAGGGAGTGCTATAGACTGGGGGGGGTGACAGTCACAGAGGGGGTCATAAAACTGTAGTGTCAAAAAGTATTATTCTTGCTTTAAACGTTTTCCTTTTCTTGGTAGTTCTGAATTTCCCTTTAAGAACTAAGACATTGAGGTCTTTAATAGTGTGGTACGGTTGTGAGAAGTGATGTCCCACAGGTGTGCAGATACTGTCTTTATATTCCTTGATGGAATGTCTGTGTAAATTCATCCTTGTTTGCAATTTCTGTCCTGATTCCCCAACATAAGATCCTTTGCTGCACCTATTGCATTGAATGAGGTACACAACATTACTAGAGGTACAGCTGTATGATCCCATGATATTGAAGGTTCCATTTGTGTGTGTGACACTTCTAGATTGGTTGATCTGGTTGCACAGTTTGCAGTGTTTTTTATTGCAGGGTTTGCTTCCATTATTTGGGACTTCATGATCAGAGTGAAGTTTCCTGCTGATTAGTATGTCTGAGGTTGGGTGGACGTCTGAAAGTCAATATTGGGGGTTGCTAGAATATTTCTTTGAGTTTCATCCTCTGTTATAATAGGTTGTAAATCTTTGATTATCTTTTTTATCCCTTCTAGTGCTGGGTTGTATGCAGTGACTAGATGTACATGGTTATTTGTTTTTTTCTCTTTGTATTGGAGAAGATTTTCTCTTTGGGTTTTCAAGGCCGTGTTTATGCTTTTGTTGATGATTTTGTCTTTGTACCCTTTCTTATGGAAGGAGTCTACCAGTGTCCTGAGATATTTATCTCTGTCCTTCGGGTCTGAACATATTCGGTGGTATCTGATGGCCTGGTTGTGTATGATGGTCCGTTTAGTGTGTTGGGCGTGAAAACTGGAACTATGGAGATAGCTACATCAGTCAGTTGGTTTTCCGTGTATCGAAATGTGAAGCTTGTTGTTAAGAGAAGACTGCTGAGGACTTGTTTGCAGTTTATTGTTGTTTCCTCGAGCTCCCGGAGGAGGCGGGGCCGTGCAGCTCTATTTAAACAGTGTGCTTCCTGTAGCACGTGCTGTCTGTTCTACAGCTTTCCTGTCCCAGTGACCCCCCAGCGTTTGTTCCTGTCCCAGTGACCCCCCCAGCCTATGTTCCTGAGTCTTCCTGTACCAGTGACCCCGGCTACCCTTTGGACTTTGCTGTTATCCTCTTCATACCCAAGGAGCAACAGATGGTTATACGATTGGCCGAAGGGTCGATCATCAAATCCGGTACCGTGACCCATGAGACTTTTCCTGCTGCCCGCCTGGACGGTTGAGGGTCACAGAGAATTCCTGCTGCTGGATGCTATTGCGTCCCCATTGTTTCCGGTCATCCTGGGCCTCCCATGGCTCCGAAGCCACAACCCCCACATCAGCTGGAACACTGGAGAAGTTCAGTTCCTGTCCCCGAACTGTAAGGCTCACTGCCTCCGGTCGCCCCAAGGGGCACCTTCAGCCGTGCTCTGCCTCAACCCTGATCTGGACCAGGAGACCCGTCTCGCTGTCCCTGAAGTATACCACAGCTTCCTGGATGTATTTAGCAAATAGGGGGCAGACACCCTACCACCACATCGGCCATACGACTGCCTGATAGATCTGTTGCTGGGGGGCCGAGGTCCCTTTCGGTAGGATATTTCCCCTCTCTGAAGTGGAGCTTGTGGCTCTCATAGCCTACCTTGAAGAAAACCTACAGAAGGGCTTCATACGGCCTTTTACGTCCCCTGCAGGAGCTGGGATCTTTTTCATCGAGAAGGTGGACCACACCCTCCGGCCGTGTATTGATTACCGGGACCTTAATAAAATATTTGGTCATGCCCTTTGGGCTCTGTAATGCCCCGGCCACGTTCCAGCACCTCACAAGGATGGGTCTGCCTGGATTTCCTGGCTTGTGAATCTTGGGCAGCATGTAGAAGTCTCCAATTTCTGGATTATCTGGAATCACAAAAAGAAAAAAGAAAAAGAACACCAACTTCACACCTCCTTTAAGGACGCAACCCCAAACTGGACTGAACTATATTGACAGCTTCAGGCTGCGAGTCACATCCCTGATATCCACCCAGCAAAAGAAAATATTATACAACCTTTCACCACTGGAGTGAAGAGCTGTACACGACCTGCGCAATAATCAGGCCATAACCATCAAACCAGCAGATAAAGGGGGAGCAGTCGTTGTGATGGATACAGACAAATTTATACAAGAGGGCCAGAGGCAGCTGGCAAATACTACTTAATACAAAAAAAAACTGGATTATGATCCGACCCAGGATTTTACCAAGCAATTAAAAGGTTTCATTACAACAATGCCAAGTCACCTACATTCAGAACTTATCAATGCGATTCCTGATAATCCAGAAATTGGAGACTTCTGCATGCTGCCCAAGATTCACAAGCCAGGAAATCCAGGCAGACCCATCATAACAGGCATGAATTCACTTACTGAACATATCTCAGGCCTTGTAGAAAATATGTTAAAACCGCGAGTTTCCTGCTAGACACCACTGATTTTCTGAATAGGCTCCACAATTTACAACAATTACCACCAAATACACTTCTAGTCACTATGTATGTAGAATCTCTGTATAGTAACATCCCTCACAAGGGTGGGTTGGCCGCATGTCAGATTCGTATCATCCTCACCAAATGACATAGACTGCTGAGGATGTTACACAGCTCATCGAATTCATTCTTACAACTACTTTACTTTCGACAATGACATCTATCTCCAGTGTATGGGTACTGCTATGGGAAGTAAAATGGCACCCCAATGTGCAAATGTATTTATGGCTGACCTGGAGGACAAATTCCTGAACAGCATACAACATAAGCCATACAGATATTATTGCTATATTGGTGATATCTTTATGACATGGACTGAAGGTGAAGAAAATCTAAACCAGTTTTTCTCATTGACCAACACCTTTCACCCATCTACCAAACTAAAAATGGATTATTCAAACACACAACAGTATTACATCAGGGATGACCAGACCCAGAGGACAGAGATAAACATCTCAGAATACTGGCAGACTCCTTCCATAAGAAAGGGTACAAAGACAAAACCATCAACAACAGCATAAACACGGCCTTGAAAACCCGAAGAGAAAATCTTCTCCAATCCGAGATTGTAAGCTCTAACGAGCAGGGTCCTCTGATTCCTCCTGTATTGAATTGTATTGTAATTGTACTGTCTGCCCTAATATTGTAAAGCGCTGCGCAAACTGTCGGCGCTATATAAATCCTGTATAATAATAATACAAAGAGAAAAAAACAAATAACCATGTACCTGTAGTCACTACATACAACCCAGCACTAGAAGGGATAAAAAAGATAATCAAAGATTTGCAACCCATTATAAAAGAGGATGAAACTCTGGAAGAAATATTCAAACAACCCCCAATGTTGGCTTTCAGACAACCACCCAACCTCAGACATAAACTAGCAGGAAACTTCACTCTGATCATGAAGTCCCAAATAATGGAAGCAAACCCTGCAATAAAAAAACGCTGCAAATTGTGCAACCAGATCAACCAATCCAGAAGTGTCACACACACACACAAATGGAGCCTTCAATATCATGGGATCATACAGCTGTACATCTATTATTATTATTATACGGGATTTATTTAGCGCCGACAGTTTGCGCAGCGCTTTACAACATTAGGGCAGACAGTACAATTGCAATTCAATTCAATACAGGAGGAATAAGAGGGCCCTGCTCGTTAGAGCTTACAATCTAGGAGGGAGGGTCAAGTGATACAAGAGGGTAATAACTGTGAGGGATGAGCTGATGGAGAGAATAAAAAGTGGGGTTGTTAGGTGGAGGCAGGATAGGCTTCTCTGAAGAGAAAAATTTTCATGGATCGCCTAAAAGTGGATAGATTTGGAGATAATCTGACAGATTGGGGTAGGGCATTCCAGTAGATGGGAGAGGCTCGGGAGAAGTCCTGGAGGCGAATATGGGAGGAGGTGATGAGGGAACGAGAGAGCAGGAAGTCTTGGAAGGAACGAAGAGGTTGGTATTTTTGAGACTAGGTTAGTGATGTAGCTGGGGGCAGAGTTGGGGATGGCTTTGTAACTTTTTGTTAGCATTTTGACTTTAATTTGTTGGGTGAGTAGCAGTCAGTGGAGGGATTGGCAGAGAGGGGTAGCAGACGCTGAGCGGTTTGTAAGATGGAGGAGTCTGGCAGCAGCATTCATGATGGACTGAAGGGGTGATTATCTGTTTAAAGGTAAGCCAATGAGTAGAGAGTTGCAGTAATCAAGGCGAGTGATAAGCAGGGAGGGAATCAGGAGCTTTGTGGTTTCATTAATTGGGAAAGGACGAAGTTTAGAGATGTTGCGGAGGTTGAGGCGGCAAGCTTTGCAAATTGATTGGATGTGGGGCCGAAAGGAGATTTCGGAGTCCAGGATAACACCTAGCACCCTGACGTGGGGACCGGTGGATGGTTGTGCCATTGCACTAGACAGAGAAGTCTGGGGAAGAGGCACGTGGGGAAGGAAATGTTCTGAGCTCAGTTTTGGACAAGTTGAGTTTGTTTTGTGTACCTCATTCAATGCAGTAGGTGCAGCAAAGGATCTTATGTTGGGGAAACAGGACAGAAGTTGCAAACAAGGATGAATTTACACAGACATTCCATCAAGGAACATAAAGAAGACAGTTTCTGCACACCTGTGGAACATCACTTCTCACAACCGGACCACACTATTGAAGACCTCAATGTCTTAGTTCTTAAAGGGAATTTCAGAATTAACCAGGAAAGGAAAATGTTTGAACTAAGAATGATAATTTTGACACAAATAATAAAATTTATGACCCCCTCTGTGACTGTCACAC
>BLSH010024490.1:291431-301488 GCA_018402905.1 Glandirana rugosa | reverse complement strand
GAACCTGGACCAGTACCTTACCTGACATAGGATAGATGCTGGAGACCATGTCATGTGTGGAGGAGTGTGAACATGCCAGAAATGTCTGACACCCCGCCGAACACCGCCTGATATATGCACAGCTGCCAACCATCCCGCCAGCATCACGCACGCGGGAGCAGAGGAAGGGGGAAGAGACGCCCAACCCTGGACATGCTGAGTGCTTTCCCACTCACTTTTCCCACTCCCTTTCCTCTCCTCAATCTCCTTTCATCTTCACCCCCTTTCCTGTTCCTCCCCATCCCCCCCCCTTTTTCTTCAGCACCCTTATGCCATTCCTACTGATTCACACACATATACTCTCATCTTACTCCCACATTAGCCAATTCATCACACCTACACTCATCCTTTCATCTATCACCTTCGATAGGTCACACGGGTCTATCATGCCAGGGCTGTTCTCCTGCCACCCCGGGCATCGTCTTGGCTGTCTTTGCTGGGTGCAGCCGCTACCTCTTCTGCCTCAGCCCCCGGCCTGGCTGGATACATGTGGTCACTATTCCTACTTGGTTTTCCCAATACATATGAGACTATGCTCAAGTTTTTCTTTCCAATTTTCCCTTCAGAAGAATAATATAAGCTGGCTCCTGACGAGTGATGGTCAATCACGAAATGCGTAGAGATAACTGCTTACACATGTTCTACTCTCGTAGCCCCTTTTTTTCATCTATAGGAACAATTCCATACGGGACGCTTTCAAACCATGGATATACAGATCCCTATGTACTCTTTATTTTATTATCTAGCAACCTTAGATACACTATGAAAGTGTGTATATCTATGTCAATGTCATGCTCGATTTTATCTCTGCTGCTATAATCATGTTGATACCTGATCCGTTATTGTCTAATCATGATACTGTCTTTGCTCTAACATCTGAGATCCAATATTAATGTTTATTACTCATTTATTCTGAATTTTATATATATATTAAAAATGTGACTATTATGATGTAAACTCTGTTGTGTGCCTCATTTAAAGTCCCACCCTTTTCTCCTTTTCCCAAAAATTAGGGATGGAGGCGTGAGAACCTATGGTCTCTGCTTAATTTAAAGTCCCGCTACCCTTTCTGGGGGGGTCCTTTTATTGCTATTATTGTTGTTTATTATTATTAATTTGTTACGTTTCATTCGTTTAGATACGGCATTCGTTATTTCGGATAATTTGTAGCTTCGGAATAAATTCGTATTCATTATGTTCACTAACAGCCAAATTTGAAAGGAAATTACACTAATTATAATTTAATAGTTAATAATAGTTATTTTATTAGTTAGTTATTTCAGATTTTCGGATTTTCAAATTTTCATTCTTATTTTCGGATTTTCGTTCTTTCGAATTTTCAGATTTTCAATTCTTTTCGAAATTTCGATTTTCAAATTCTTAAACATTTCTAATTTCCAAATTTTGGAATTTTTGAATTTCCTAAATTTCGAATTTTTGAAAATTCAGAAATTTGGATATTTCCGAATTAACAAATTTGTCGAAATTTGTTAAACTAATTTGGAACGAAACAAATTGCACATGTCTACTCCTGTGCCTTCTCCTGCATAAACTATATCTACTCTACCTGCATCCTTAGTGGCCACTGACCTATTAGCTGCTGAAACTTGAACTCTGAGCTGCCATCGAGCAGTCACGGTCATTTCTTCAAAATTAGGAGACGCTTTCAACTTTTGACGCTGTGTACACAACTCAAAACTAGAGTCTGCCTGTTGCTTATATCAACTTCTTCTTAGTCTTGGGTCCTTTAGACTGGAAATAGACTGCAAAGACCTTCTTTAGTGCACCCGCTGTTCTAGGACTTCCTCTATTGAGATCAGAAATATCCTGACAAGGTAGCAAAAGTAGCAAAAGGAGAAATGTTGGGACTTTGAATGAAGCATGCAGCAGGAAAGCAAACAAGACAAAACATACTAATGATAATGTATTTATTCCATATAAAAATGCACATTCTCATGGCACACATGCAAGTGTAAAATAAATAACAAGTAAGTTCATATAATTACAGGTACAAAAACATGGTGATGGTACAGGGCTTACAATATGCAAAATTCATCAATCCATATTCTCTTATAAATTAGAACCCAACATGGTTAATGTAGGCAAAAACTGTCAAAACATTGGTGAGAGTAGATTAAAAATCCATATTCTACACATCTTTATGTAGCATTTGAAAGCTCAATGTAAACATCTGAATGTAGCATCTGAAATGTCGACGCGTTTCATGTAATTATATCCATTCATCAGGATGATCAGCAGATGCAAGGAGAAGGTCTAAAAAATGTAGATAATGAACACCATGTCAAAATATATATGTATGTTAAGTAGGGCGAGGAAAATACAGCTGAAACCTCTCCCCATACTTGACCATGGATGTGAGCACTGAAGGCAAACTGTGGACAGCGTCTCTCCTGGGAGCTGAGGTGGAATAAACCACAAAGATATACAGGGCAAATGTACCCGGGGCTGCAATCCCCATGGAACAGCTGATAATATGTTGGACATAGATAGGGACATCTGGGAATGAAAATAAAAAGTGAAAAAATATATATAAAAAGAAAACTGGGTGGTGCTAAATGATCAGTGGTTATTGTATTGATTGTACTATAAACCCAGTGTTGGTCCAAGAGCATAAAAAGGAGTAAGTAAGAGAGTGAAAGGCATATGTTGGTGGAGTGTTTGAGCTTGGATATACAACAAGGTGCAACAATTATGTGCAAAGTAAAAGATAGGTCCCAACCAATTAGGGACAGATACAAGTGTATGTACAAACTAAACCAACAAAGGAAATGAAACAGAGAAAGGGGAGGAAGCGGAAACTATAGCAGGTATTATTACCTTGTGTTGTAGCATCAAACCTGATACAAAAAATGCATGGTGTACCCAGAGCCAGGAGCTGAACAAACAGCCCATCCCTACTGAAGGGAAAATGTATACTGCATGGTGATTGTGGTTAACCACCAACACCACACATGTGAACGATTAGAGGGAGGGCGTTAACCCCTGAGTGGAAAAACCAATAGGTAATAGCACTGCAGGTATCTCCCTCATAGAAACGCAGATGAAAAGGCAATCTGCACTGGCACCAGGGCATCAAAAGTGGACGCCATATGTCCAGTGCTGGCAGTGTGGTGTTGATGCGCAGCGAGAAGTACGCCCCAACCCCCAAAACCGCCCTGCAGTGGAGAGGGAAGGGGGGGCCCAAGTTTGTACATACACTTGTATCTGTCCTTAATTGTAACACCAAAAATAGGCACTTAGTATGCCTTAAAAGGACTCAAGTGACTCAATCATGATAAAACGTACAAATGTTATTAATAACGTCCAAATATTTATATAAAGGGAATTGCAAGGTCATATATAAAAACAGAGGTATGGTCACAATACATAAAATATAGAACAAACATTAGGACAATGTGCCATAACTTATGAACAATGGGGTTCAGCTGGTCTGATGTATAGGAAAAACGATACGCAGAATTGTCCGCTTCTTTAGAGTGTTTGACCCATACTTGTGACATATGTCTCCCAGTACACACTTGTTGGAGGACCAGTGCAGCAGGGGGGGGAAAGGAAAACAAAAATTGAAAACTTATCCCCAAGATGTCTCTCCAGGTAATCCACGCGGACGCAAATGGTCCAAATTGCCCAATAGGGCAAGTGCCCTCCGACCCACGGGACATGTTCCTTAGTGGAGACTGGACGCTCCATTATTGGGGTGAAGTAAAAGACAATAGCAAATATGTCCTGCATAGAAAAAGAGGCCCATCAATGGCTCCAAACATGCAGTGCCCTGGTGTTTTGAGGACTTTGTCACATGTCTGGCATCCCCAAGCAGATGTTCCAATGGTCAAATAACACAGTGCCATATTCTGCGCGATTATTTTCCATTTTACTTAAAACGTATATGTAAGTTTTTGGCAGAAGTTAGCGATTTAAAGCACCTGAAAAATATATTTCTCGCCCATCTAATTGGCCATTAAGAGGGAGTCCCACTCCCCTTGGGTTTCATATTTATTTTATGTTTTAAAGACTAAAACCGGGGGAGCAGGAAAACACAAAAGTGGGCATGGACAATCGCCATCCAGCAGCAGAACAGCAATAAGGTTTGGAATTTTGCAAGGAAAAAAATCACCCATCAATCTTCTACTAGGACTAAAATATTACTTTTGGTGGAAAATGTTTTTCTTTAACCTAGTGAACCTTTAGTGGCAAAATCATATAACGTAATTTGTCTTACCTGCCCAAAGATTTGTTATTTTTCAAAACCACAGCCAGGCTTGGCTTAGTTGGATTATATTTTAAGGCCTCATACACACAGGTGTTTTTAACGCCACGTTTTTGAGCTGCTTTTACAGCTTAAGAACGCCTCTCCATGTCATTCAATGGCCTCATACACACACTGACGTTTTTGAGCTGTAAGCGGCGTCAGAGTTCTTAAGCTGTAAAACAAATGCAGGACCAGCGCGTTCGGAAGCAGTGCTAGAGCTGTTTAGACGCTGAGCTGGCAAAATGCAGCTTAACGTTGTCTACACAGAGTTAAGCCTCGTCAGGTGGTCCTCTGCCTCTATTCAAAATCAATGGTTCCCTATGGAAGCCCATTGATTTGAATAGAAATCGCACCAGAAGTCGGATCATGATGATCCGACTTGCGGTGAGACTTGTGTGCTGAGGATCTTGAAGGGGAACCCCGCAAAAAATGAAATGGTATGGTCTGGTATGCATTTTAAGGGGAACCCCCACGCCAAAAAAAAAGGGGGCCCCCCCAGATCCCCGCCCCCCACCCTATGTGAATGAGTATGGGGTACATCGTACCCCTACCCATTATCCTAAAAAAAGAAAGTGTGAAAAAAACACACTACACAGCTTCTTAAAATAGTTTATTAAATCGGCTCTAGCATCTTCTTCCCTCTCCGGTTCTTCTTTCTTCTGAGGGGTCTTCTGTTCGGTCTTCTGTCTTCTGCTCTTCTGGCTGCGTGCTCGAAAAGGGTCTGGTATGTATTTTGCGGCGTGGGGGTTCCCCTTAAAATCCATACCAGACCGAAGGGTTTGGTACCTCTTGGGGACGAACCACACGCACATTTTTAAAAAAAATTTGCAGGGGGTTCCCCTTAAGATCCCCAGCACACAAGTCGCACCGCAAGTCGGATCATTATGATCGGACTTCGGGTGCGACTTCTATTCAAATCAATGGACTCCCATAGGGAACCATTGATTTTGAATAGAGGCAGAGAAACACCGCTGAAAGCTAGTGTGGAAAAACGTGCATTGACTTCAATGCATAACGCTGATAAAATCGCGTTTTTAATGCAGCTTTTTTCCTGCGTCGGTACCAACGTTACAGCTCGTTTTTTTAAACGCCCGTGTGTATGAGGCCAAAATGTTTAGCTGTCCTCCTGCAACCCCGACTTCCCTCCATAAATACGTGCCTGGGAAGCAGATCTAGGCCACACCATCTCACCTATGGAATAGCAAAAGTGCGTTATACTGACGCATAAATTGTCCCTTGCCTCAAAGAACCAAGAGAAAGGCCTTAAATTGCTGACTCGTTGGTATAGATGCCCCTCGACCCTACACCATATCAACCCGACACTACCTGATATTTGTTGGCAATGTCTTTCATCTAAGGGAACTTTACTCAACATTTGGTGGGAATGTCCCCCTGTGCGAAAGTTCTGGCAAGCAATCTTCAAACTATACTGTAGACTTATGGCGACCTCGATCACTACTACTCCTGAAGTAGCTCTACTGTCAATGCTAACTGGCCCACTTCAAGCAGTCAAAAAAGACCTATTGCACCACTTTCTGGCAGCAGCTAGGACGGTCACACCCAGACACTGGACGTTATCGAGCATGCCTTCCCTGGGGGACTGGGCAGTTGAAGTGGACTGCACACATAGTTTGGAACGACTGTTTGCATTCCCCGTCACTTGGACTTCGTGGTCTGTGCGTTACTCCACGGGGTTTCTATCCTGGGCTGCGGGGACAGCAAACAATACACTGGATTAGCCATGGTGGAATGCCCCCTGTCTATCTCTACACATTCCACTTCCCATACCCCTATCACTTCTCTTCCCCTTTGTGTTCTATTCCTAAGTAATCTCACCAATCACTTAACCCTCATGACATGATCAACCCGCAGCTGTAAGCCAGCATGGTTTCCAATAGGTGTGGACACTACTCATAGAGTAGATAGTGGTGTCCACCGTGGTCAGATGCATTCTCGAAAGATGGCAATACACCATGTAGGCAAGATTACTACGCAGATAGCTAATAGACTATTAACGGATTTGCTATATAACCTATACCCTTGTACACTTTTTACTTTTACTACCCATTCTTGTGTTTATGGAACATGTTGTTTCTCTTCTTCTTTCAATAAAATAAGATTGAACTAAATGTTTAGCTGTGTTCTTGGGAGTTCCCACTTTAATCGTTATCTTAAAAAATACCTACAGTAATGATGCTTTTATATCATTTACCTATTATTTTGTGGTTAATAACTCAATATATCTTTCCTGTTTAGGTGTTGCTGCAAGAGAGACTGCATTGGCTTTGAAAACGTTGGCACAGGCAGCTAGAGGGGTCGCAGCTTCCACAAGTGATCCACAAGCTGCCAGTGACATGCTGGACTCTGCCAGAGATGTGATGGATGGGTCAGCTAAACTCATCCAGGAAGCGAAGCAAGCTCTTGTGGCTCCAGGGGATGCAGAGGTTCAACAAAGGCTGGCCCAGGTCAGTCACAAAAAAATCTGAAATGAGTAATGTATGCTGCTCTACAGGTTTTTATCAACATAATGGTATGTAAAATTACAGTAATGGACCTTAATTTGCATGCTATGCGACTATAAATCACTCTTCTTTCTTGTTCATTGAGGGGCACAGGAAATCATTCGCCTCCAGATTATACTGCCGCTTGCAGGAGGATGGGATGCTGGCAAACAACCTATGGGTCAGCCCAAAATAACCCCACCTGCTACAAGCATGCTCCAGGGGATGGACATTTTTTCTTCAGCTCTGCTGCGTAAATGACTAACCTGATTTTGCGTGCACCATTTTTACTCTAACATTTTTCTTCAATCAATATTTTCTACACTGCTACTAGAGCTGGTCTTTCTGATTGCAACTAACTGGGACAATTGTCCTTACCCTGGACTTTTAGTATGCTGCACTACGACTGCGGTGACAGTCCAATGTACCTGATGACCACAGCTCAAACTCTACCAATGGCTCTAATGTTGCTTTTAGAGTTTCTACTGATGCAGCTTGAAATTGTGTTGCCCTCTGCCCCTGTGGTCTATCCTATCTTTGAAATCTTTCTTCATTCATTTGGGTGGGGCTGATTCCTCTATCCTCTCAATTGAGGTTTTTATCACAGAGGCTACGAGCGTGCTCCTGTGCATTCTCCAGTTTTAGTATCTGATTTGCCTGTGGTCTCTGAGCCATCTGCCTCTGAAACAGTTTGCTCCAGTCTTATGACCTGATGAGCTTGCCTCCAAGGATTCATAGTCGTCTGTTGTAAATAATAATAAATATATCCTACATCTTCTGACATAAATGACTCCCAAATTATGAGACTTTTTCAGTTCTTAATTGATGTGGTATGCATTTCTACCAGTGATATTTCTAGTCTGGATCCTCTAAAGCCTCTAAGACTTTCTAAGTGCACCCACTGTTCTAAGTATTCCTCTGCGGAGATTGTAAATACACTGATAAAATGTTTGTTTCACAAAGTGCTTATTAGCCTTGTACTCATTTGAAGAGAAAAAAGAACTGGTCCGCCCCGACTGTGGGCAGTGAGACGCCTTAACCTAACTGATAAATGGTTGAAAGCCCTCTCTAGGGCTCTGTTCTTGCTGGCAGGTCCTGCTTTTCACTCCATTTTAACGGTGACCTTGCTTTGCCAAACTCTTGGATGGCTGGTAAAAGTTCCTTTACCACTTCAATACCGGGCACTTAGAACACTTCCCGCCCAGACCAATTTTCAGATTTCAGTACTGTTGCGTTTTGAATGAGAATTGCGCGGTCATGCGACGTTGTACCCAAACATCCTTCTAATCATTTTATTCCCACAAATAGAGATTTCCTTTGGTGGTATTTGATATTTTGGTATTTTTATTTTTTGCTCTACAAATAAAAGACTGAAAATATTGAAAAAAAAAAATGTTTTTCTTTGTTTCTGTCACAAAACTTTGTATAAGTACATTTTCTCCTTCACTGATGTATCTACACTGATGGAACTGATGAGGCAGTACAGATGGGCACTGATGAGGTGGCACTGATAAGGTTGCACTGATGATGGGGCACATATATGCAGCACTGATAGGTGGCACTGATAAGCAACACTGACGGGCACTGATGGGCACTCATAGGTGGCACTGATAGGTGGCACTGGGCACTGATAGGTGGCACTGCTGGGCACTGATAGGTGGCACTGATAGGTGGCACTGTTAGGTGGCAATGGTGGGCACTGATAGGTGGGCACTGGTGCATATAGCACTGTTAGGGTTGGCACTGGCAGGCATCATATATGGGCACAGTGCCATCCCTACAGTGCACTGTATTGCCCTTACCTGGTGGTGTAGTGGGGGCTCCCTGGTGGTCCTAGACGGCCTCCTGATTTTCTCCCTGGAGGTCTCGGGCGGACTCCTTATGCTGTCCCTGGGGGGGGCTCCCTGGTGGTCCTGGTCGGCTCCCTGGTGGTCCAGTGTGGCGATCCTGACCCATCGGAAGCCTTTTACCATGTGATCAGCTGTGACCAATCACGGCTGATCACAGTGTAAATAGGAAGAGCCATGTATCGGCTTTTCCTCTGCTCGGGTCTGCAGACCTGAGCAGTGGAGAGCCGATCGGCTGCTCGCCTGACGGGAGGGCTGCGCTGAACGTTTATCAGTGCAGCCCCCCGTCAGGCGAGCAGCCGATCGGCTCTCCACTGCTCAATTCTGCAGACCAGAGCAGAGGAAAAGCCGATACATGGCTCTTCCTATTTACACTGTGATCAGCCGTGATTGGTCACAGCTGATCACATGGTAAAAGGCTTCCGATGGGTCTCCTATTGCGGAAACGAAGAACCTGTATCTAAAGCGCATCTGATCTGCATGGCCTTCCGAGGGACAATGTAATTTTGGATTTACTCTGGATACCATTATCAAGGATGCTATTGGAGTCAAGAGTACCAATTTTCCTCAGCAGATGTAGACTAAAAGACTGCAACTTTCCCACTTCACATCTGTCCCATCTCCCCACCTGAACTTGGCTCTCAGTCCACCTGCAAGGTCTAAGGTGCAAAGTCAACCAAATCTTCAGACAAACCTTTCTTAACACGAAGGTGCACCCCAACTGTTCAGAATGGGAGAGTGTTTCTTAACCTTGGTAGACAAATGGAACCTTAAATCTGACGTCTGGGTGCGAAAGGTTGTCTCCAGGGGCTTCCCCCTCTGGTCTTGTGGATTGAGGGGTAATTGCTCCAGTTTCTGTTGAATGTTTTTAGGGATTTTACTTCAACCTGTTCACTGTTCCCAAACTGAAAGGGTGCATCCTCTTCATCTTGGCTTTAAAAAAACTGAATGTCCCTTTTCAAGCTCAGAAATTCTGTGGAGAATCTAACCGATCTATCTTTACCTCCGTAGACCAAGGAGAGTTTCTAGTTTCAGCAGACATGTACCGATGTCCCCATCTTTCCAGTACATCAGTGTTTCTTACGCTTTGCTGTAGAACTCTTACACTTCCAATTTGTAGGCATGGCCCATCAGACTGTAGT
This sequence comes from Glandirana rugosa, assembly GCA_018402905.1. Classification (NCBI taxonomy): domain Eukaryota; kingdom Metazoa; phylum Chordata; class Amphibia; order Anura; family Ranidae; genus Glandirana; species Glandirana rugosa. The sequence continues at coordinate 291,689 of BLSH010024490.1, read as the reverse complement.
CAGCATCTCGGGTGTTCACTAAGGTGCTCAGCCCAGTACTAGGCCTGCTGTGCTCTTGTGAAATCCGCATTGTAAGATCTTTTGTTGAGAGAACAGTTGGCACAGGCACTGTCTGCTATAGTGGCTCTGGCTGTGCCGACATTACAGCAGTTCAGATGGATCCCGAACATCAGAAATTAATGCTGGAACTCATTGTTTCTAGTGTCTGGGTCTATTTCTATTTTTTTTTTTTTTTTTTTTTTGGGGGGGGGGGGGGGG
>BLSH010024490.1:278039-291421 GCA_018402905.1 Glandirana rugosa | reverse complement strand
GACATTACAGCAGTTCAGATGGATCCCGAACATCAGAAATTAATGCTGGAACTCATTGTTTCTAGTGTCTGAGTCTATTTCTATTTTTTGTTTTTTTTTGTTTTTTGGGGGGGGGGGGTCTATTTCTGGACACAGCACAGGCCAGTGTGTTTCACCAACAGGAGAAACTTTAGACTCTCCAATCTCAGATTCAAGCTTTCCAGTCCAGGAGTCATCAGACTCTACTTTTTTCATGACGCTCTTGTGTCTATTGGTATCCTCTTTGAAGGATGTCTCATTTGCCCTATTTCACCTGAACAGAGTGATATGTTTGGCTTTGAGGACAAGGTTTTCCCTGGCCTGGTGGCTCAAGAATCTGGCTCTAGAATTGGGGATGTCCTTTCTTTCCTGTCTTAGATCCTCTTGACAGATGCCAGCCTGTTGGCCTGGGGAGGAGTCCTGGGCATCCTGTCAGTGCAGTGGACTTGGTTATCAAAGTAGTCTGCTCTCCCAATCAATATCCTGGATCTTTTGGCGATTTGGATGTCTTTGCTGTATTGGACTTCTCTTATGGTGGGTCATCCTATTTTTATTCAATCAGACCACCCCATGATGGTGGTGTGCATCAGTCATCAGGGAGGAACCAGAGGTTTTACAAATGTAGAAGTTGTACTTCAGAAACCACCATCTGAACCCATTAGAGAAATTCCTTTCTTTATACTCACCTACAAAGTGGTATTCGTTATACCGATCACCTCTGTGAGGCGAAGTCTGAACTGGTGATCTTGATCCTGCAAAGATCATTTCTGGTTTTACGTGGGGACCAGGTGGTGTTAGAGCCAGGACTTTCTTCTTGTCTAAGGTAGCTTCACCTCAACCAGGACATCGTTCCTCTGTCTCTCCTGTCCTGAATCAGTTCACCAAAATGAAATTTCCCTCCAATATCAGGCTGTAACTCACCTCAATGCCCAAAAATGTCGGTCCTGCAACGTTTTTTTTTAAAGGGACAATTGGAGTACAACAAGCCCCATAATTGGTGTCAGTGGCTGCTTTCAAAACCACCAGAATTGTTGTCAGTAGATAAAATAATACTTCTCATTGGTGTCAGCATCAATAACAGCATACCCCAGAATTGGTGTCAGAGACTGCAATAACAACTCCCCTCATTGGTCTTAGTGACTGCAATGATAACCCCCAGCATTGGTGTCAGTGATCGCAATAAAACCCCCAAGCATTGACTGCAGTTATAGCACTCAGTATTGATGTTACTGAGCACAATAATAATCCCCAGTCTTGGCACTCACTTTCAGTCCTATTTAAAGGATAGGTTCACCTTTAGTAACATGTTACAGCTGTATTTAGGGTCTAACATATTACTATTAAAGTGTTACTAAACCCACAACAGTAAAATCAGTTTGTATATACAGTAAAGCATGCTTGTTATACATATAGTGTGGAACCTAAAGGGTTAATCCTCTGCATTGTGTAAAAAAGGCTGTTTGATCCTGTCTTCTCTGATCCTCCCCTTCTTCCACTGTCTCCAAAGATAGAACAGAGCCTTGGGGGGGGGGGGCACTCTGCACATGCTCAGTTTGGTGTGTATTGCTAGAGATTTTTTTTTTTCTTGGGAGTGTGCATGTGATCAGCACAGGGCCAATCGGCAGTGTGCAAGCAGAGGGTCAAGGGTCTTGCAGCCTCATAGGACAGTCGGGGGAGAATGAAAACTCCTACAAGCTTAAAACAGAAACTGATAGAAATCAAGACTGCTCTAACTGCTGATGAGAAAAGGTATTTAGCGTTTCATGTTTTGTGTACTGTTGGAGACCAGATATAGTGAATGCAGGGTCCTGGGTTTAGTAACACTTTAACCCTTGCTCCCTCACTCCCTGCCACTGTGACAGACCTACTTGTCCTTTCAATGAGCTATGAGGGTGCTGATCAGCATGCTCATAGTTTGTTCATTCTTCCTGTACAAAGCATGTACTGACAGTGCAAGAGCCTGACATTGCACCTCTGATCTGCTGATATATAAATATTTTTGTACATGCAAAATCATGTGCATTTATTTTATTTATTTTTTTAAGATCAACAACTTGCTGACCGCAATACATAATATATAGGTTGCAGTTTGCAAGTGGTTTAACGGGGTTATGGCTGAAGATATCCGCCATAACTCCGGTATCTCTTTAGTTTTTCAGCCAGCGGCTGGATTTTTCATGAGCTCATTAGCCACTGGACCGCTTTCCCAAGTGGCGGGACGTCCCGCTGCTCAGCGGTGTTAATTGGGCTTACCATTTTCACCAGCGAGCCAGAGAAATGATCCAATGGTGCACTTGGCTGGTTACAGAGGCAATGACAGACTAGATCCTCTCTGATTGACTCTATGGCCTTGAAAGACTGGAGCGATGCCATGATGTCACTTTCGGTCTAGGGCGGAAGTAAACAAATGTTTTATTTTGCATTCTTTGTTAAAATAAAAGATCACATTTTTGCTTTTAAAGAAACACGAGAGATTTGGGGTCTTTTTGACCCCAGATATCTCCATAAAGAGAACCTGTTGTCCTCCTTTATATTACAAGGAATGTTTACAATAGGAATGAAAGTGATAAAAAATAAAGGGACATTCACACCGCACGTGAGGTATTGCCATGAACGTTAGAGTGAGAGCAATAATAAGCATTGCATAAGCGATAAGCATCGCCTATGGAGATTTTTAAGTACCATAGTTTGTCACCATTCTATGAGCATGCCCAATTTTAAAGTGTCACATGTTAGGTATTTATTTACTTTCATATTTTACATAAAGTTAGGGGAAGGTATTGTGTTTTTGTTTTGTTTTTTTAAAATGAGAAAAAGGGGATGATGTGGAACCGGATTATTGCAGTCGGGACTCTGAATTCGAAAAAGAGGCCAAAGCATTACAAACACGCTTACATAAGCGTGGATACAGCAACAACTGCCTGAAAAAGGCTTACATGAGAGCCAAAGATCAGGAGAAAAGTGTTCTCATACATAAAACCAAGAGCGAACCAGAAAGTGGTGTGAGATTGATCACCCAATTTTCTGGGCAACATAAACAGGTCTACTGTATTATGCAGAAATTCTGCTATCTTCTGATGGCAGATGAATCTGTATCCCAACATATGAAACCTTATCCTGAAATTACCTTTAGGAGATCCAGATCCCTTGGACACAATCTAGTACATAGTCATCATGCACCAGAGACATCAGGGAGGCCAAGAGTTACAGGGACCTACATATGCAAAGGCTGCAGCTACTGTAAATTCATTTTTCAATCACAAACCATTTGTTTACCGAATGGTCGTGTTCACAGGCCCACTTTTTGGGTCGATTGTCAATCTGTGAGCATTATGTATATTATGTTCTGCAATTGTGGTGCCTTTTACATAGGCAAGACGAAAATAGTGTTTTTTCAACGTATCAGAGACGATGTGTCATTAGTAGCCAAAAAGAGGATGGAGACACCTATTAGTAGGAATTTGGGCCTATTTCATTAATTTGATCGCTCTAAGATTGCTTTTTTTTGCTCTTGAGCACATCCCGCCTATGCAAAGAGGAGGTGATTATCATAAATTATTGTTACAGCGTAAAACCCGTTGGAATAGGAATCACTATTTCATTCATTGGGGATTGCTCAGTTGATCGATAGGGATTACCGTTATTTTGATAGGGTCCTTACTGCAATTGACTAAATGTATAGATCGGTATCTCAGTATCGTTTTATTGCTTTCATTGTCTTCCAATAGTCCAGTCTTTCTTGCCATGCCAGTTGCCAACTATACGGGCACCCGGCGCACCTTTGGTTGCCTTTGGGGGCCATTCATGTACGACAGGGGAGCCCCACAGACCAATGGTGGGGTTCCGTTCCAACGGGGACCTCCGTGTGATGAGTGCTGTGGGAAGCCTTGAGCTTCCCTGCTCTCCCGACGGTCCTTATTGGATCTGTCCTATTCAGTGACAGTGGGTTTGTCCGACCCTTGCCACTGAGTATGGGAACAGGGTAATCCAATATGGCGACGACCGACTGGGCACTACGTCAAGTCCGCCTGTTGGTTATCCGGAACTGACGCATCGGGCTTCCGAACTTCCACCCGCGCCTAACCAGTGACGTCAGACGCTGGCTGGACAGAAGGGGAATAAGAAGCGGCGCCATGCGCCTCTATCCTCTGTGTCGGAGGACTTGAGGAGAGGGACCTTGCTGAGTCACAATCACCCCTCTCCACTACGGCATATTCATTATCTCCATTATAACGTAAACCTAATATTGTCCTTTATGGCTGCAAGTTACTTTGTATTCTTTAGAAGCCCATGGGGGTTGTTGACACCGTTTCCCAATGGGGAGGAGACACAGGGTTGGGGGACTTGGTATACCGTTCCTTACCGCTGTGTCGTCCATATGGGAGAGGTAGTTGTTCTCCCCTCCTGTAGATTGACATTTGGCATTTATCTTGTATGCCAATCTACTGGCATATATGACTTTGGCCTTACCGATCTTATTGAATCTTTATTCCTATTTGCAGACCGCACTTGCCAGGACTATACCACCACCTGACTATGTGTGGCTGAGTTCAGGTTTGGCTGGTTGCTCCAGGTGTATCCTAGGGATCCCATGAGAATTCCATTCTTCTTGGCAATACGTGGTATCTAAGGAATACTGTGGAGTCCTGTACTGATACTCAGTTGGACAATATTGTACCATGGTCCTATAATATTTCAGGTAATGCATTTATGTGGCACAGCATCAATGTATGATACCCCCTAAGGGATGTATCAGTAATATTTACTCCCTGTGTGTGCTTAATGCACTGATATCTTCATATATGTAACTTTTATAGGTTACTGAGTATCCTTCCTTCTATAGTTGGTAAGGCTCTCAAGTTTGGACATTGGTTGGGAGACAAAGGGAAGCATTTACCGTATATACTCAAGTATAAGCCGACCCGAGTATAAGCCGAGACTCCTAATTTTACCACAAAAAACTGGGAAAAAGTATTGACTCGAGTATAAGCCTAGGGTGGGAAATGCGAAATGCAGCAGCTACTGGTAAATTTAAAAAATAATAGATACCAATAAAATTACATTAAAAACACAATATTTATTTCAAAGAGAAACAGTAAATTAGCTCTATAAGTGGAAAAGAGGGTCAACAAAAACAATATGGTATCAACAATAACTTTCACCTCCAACCCCCCCCCCCCCCCCAACGCAAATTGGCCTGGACACATCCTCTGAGGGATTCATGCTGGGACCTGTAGTCCCTCACTTTTGGGGGGGGGGGTCACATCCCCAAAAGGGAAGGACTACAAGATTCAGCATAAACCCATCCACATATCAGGGCCACACACAGGAATGGCTCACCTGGCTGGCTGGGCTTCGTTTTTAATTCATAGGGGCTCAGGTGCTCAGAAGGCGCAGAGGAGGACGTCCGCCTCGGTCTCCTCTCTCTGACGTCACTGGTTGCTAGACGCCAATCAGCAAGCGATCTAGCAACCAGTGGAGGCGGGGCGGGCAGCGGCGGCTTCTAGTGTTCTGCTGAGTGGAGGAGGTCTTTTACCTCCGCTGTGATTATTGGCACGTCAGTCTCCGCTCTCCTCTCTCTTACGTCACTGGTTGCTAGACGCCAGTCGGGAGGCGATCTAGCAACCAGTTTAGGCGGGCGGGCTGCAGTGACTAGATCAGTTTAGGCAGGCGGGCTGCAGTGACTACAGGCTGATATCTGGCTGCGGAGCGGCGGCATTTTCTGGGGTCATTTTTTTCTCACTCGAGTATAAGCCGAGGGGGTACTTTTTCAGCACAAAAAATGTGCTGAAAAAGTCGGCTTATACTCGAGTATATACGGTATGTCCTTTCCACCAGATCAAAATTTTCTCATGATATTGGTAGGTTGAGTAAGTTGGCCTTTTGAATGACGTAGTTAATGTATATGTTTTTATATCATTGTATAATGCTTTTGCAATTAATTGCATTACTATCTATACTGTTTACGTGTTATTCATACACTGTATTTTTCCTCCTAGTACTCACTCTGTACAGCTCCTATAACCCTCCCGAAGAAGCCCCATCCAGGGCGAAACATGTTGAGCAGGGATAGCCGAGTGTACAAATGTTGACATAATGTTTGTTTTTATACAACATTTTTTAAGATTTGTATTAATAAAATTAGGAATTTTATGCTAAAGGAATTTTTGTAATGTTATCACATTCTTGGTCGTTTTTGATTTTTTTTAATTCATTAAAGTGTATTTTTTTTCCAAAATACGGGCGTTTGAAAAACCTCTGCACAAATACCGTGTGACAAAAAAAATTGTAACAATTGCCATTTTATTTCCTAGGGTCTCTGCTAAAAAAAAACAATGTTTGGCAGTTAGAAGTAATTTTCTAGCAAAAAATAGTGTTTTAAACTTGCAAACAGAAAGTGCCAGGAAAGACTTGGTCTTTAAGTGGTTAACTTAGCCTTTAAGTCACCCATCTCCCCCCCCCATTGGTAGTTTGTGGCAGTGTTTTTAAACCTCCCCACCCCCTACCTTACTGGTGGTTAGTGGCACTGTGTTTTTTTTAACCCACCCTTCCTCTCTGGTAGCCGGTTGCAGTGAAATTTACTTCCAGCATTGGTGATCACTTACCTGATCACATGCTCCTGTGCGGTTTCGCTGTCCTTGAGGCCAGAACATGTACTGCGAGGTGGAGATAACTGTTTCAAAGTACAGTCTATTTTGGTTCCAGGTGCTGGAATGTACAGAGCGTTTGTGTCTAGCACCCTGGTGCCCAGCAGGTGTCGGTCCCAGCCCAAGACATGGCAAGCCACACACACAGAGCCAGTGAGCTTTGTGCTGGGTACCTGTAGTCTAAACAATCATGTTTTCCTAACTAGATCTATGAGTGCTTCTTGGGCATTTTGGCATCGAGCATGCGTTTCCCAGATTTGCAGGGCTGCCACCTGGGCTTCTACTAAACTTTTCTGAGTTCTACCAGGTAGATGATACAGCCTCATCTGATGCTAGCGTTGGGCAGCTGTTTAAGCTGAAGGCAGTCCCCATGTCTCTACTTTTCGATGTCCCATAGGTGAATGGTTTTGTGTCCCTCAATGGACTAGAAAGAAAAAAATATTTCAAGAAAAAGATTTTATGGTGGAAACAACAAACTCATTTTGTGTTTTCTTTTGATAACATTTTAATTGTCTTCTTGAAGGTGGCCAAAGCTGTATCTCACTCATTGAATAACTGTGTGAATTGCCTTCCTGGGCAAAAGGATGTGGACATGGCCTTGAAGAGCATTGGAGAATCTAGCAAAAAGCTTTTGGTGGATTCGGTAAGTTTTGTAGCACACCGACTAAATGATAAAATTGTAAAAATACTTGATCACTGTGATATAGTCCTCTTCTGTTGTATGTTGCCCTGTACTCTATAAATGTTTCTCTTACATTTAATTTACTATATGTGTTATGCAGAGGTTTTTGGCTTTAAGATTGTGGAATACTGCATATGCCCAAAACAGATTATATAAAAAAGTACAGAATAAACCTGAATCTATATTAAGACACAATTTTAGGACCATTTGTCCACATACAGGGGTGAGCCCATTCCCTAAATTTGCTTTAAAGGACAAGTGTACTCCAACTAGAAAGTGTACTAATCCTCTCTCCTTAGCCCCCTAACCTAGGAAGGACCCTTTGTTTTTATGTGTTTTGCAATGAACTGAATTTCATGCAATTCTGTTTTCGTTAATGACCAGCAAAATTGTGTTTTTCAACAAAATGTATGTCTACAAAGTAGAGGCTTCCAAGTTTGTGGCAATGAATGGATACATTTTGTTGGGGCGATGCAGATATATAAACCTGATTAGGGATCCTTAGCTTCTTTTTTCTGAAACGTGCCCCTCATGTGTTAGAATGTAAAGACCCTTCTAGTAAAATTACTGTTTGGGTAAAAGAAAAAAAAAAAGAAACTCAGCGTTAAGCAAGAAACATCAAAAAGCAAGCACACTATAATTGTTTCTCTGATTTACTGTCCTAATTTTACTAGTCCAGGAATGCTGCAATTCCAGTACTACTTGCAGAAAACCTTTTCTTCATGGTTGCTTCTGTATACTACTGTTCATTTTAATGTAGTACCGGCCTGCATTCATCTAGAAAATAACATAGGTGTGTTTTTTAACTGTCTACTTAGCTTCCTCCAAGTACCAAGTCTTTCCAGGAGGCACAGAGTGAGCTAAATCAGGCAGCGGAGGACCTTAACCAGTCTGCTGGAGAAGTGGTCCATGCTTCCCGTGGCCAGAGTGGGGAGCTGGCAGCTGCTTCTGGAAAATTCAGTGACGATTTTGATGAGTTCCTCGATGCTGGTCTTGAAATGGCTGGACAGACACAGGTACGAATTGTCAGCAAAACAACTGTAAGTTACTACTCGATTCAAAATAATGGACTGTCTTTACTTAACATTTACCTTAAAACACTGCAATAGTGTGAATCCAGTCTTGAAGTGGAACTAAATGTAAAATAAATAAAATTGTGAACAGGAAGGCTTTTTTTATTGCAAAAGAGACATGCACACTACAAGGGTGCCAAAACACATGCTAAAAAAAAGATGTCTAATGCTCCACACCCAAAAAGGCCCTGGAGCTTCTGTGGCAGGCATAGGGCAGCCCATTCAAGTGAATGGCTGCCCTATGCAGGATGTGCAAAGTGTAAATGGTGCCTTAATACGGGTGTAACAAGTTGCTGAAGCTAGAGTTGGCCTTTAATATTGTCAATTTATTTTGTTAATTTCATGTTTAAAAGAGAAGTATGGGGTTTTGTTTTTTTCAAGAACCATACTTACCTCAGAACGATGCTGCATCTGTCCTTGCCAGCTCTAACACTGAGAACCGAGCGATCAAACCGTGCAGAACGCTCGGTTCTCAGGGTTGTGACATCAGCCTGTTTGCGGAAAACTGGTTACAGGAGTGCAGAACGGACTGCACGGACTGACCGGAATCACGTGACGTTACTCCCCACGCATGCTAGCGGGAGCCGCCAATCACGGCACAATCACAGTGAAGAAAAGGTACAGAGGCCGTTTCTTCACTGCGCATGTGACGAAATGACGTTGGCATTTCTAGTACACTGTATATCTCCTAAACCGTGCAGGTTTAGGAGATATTCAGGGCACATACAGGTAAGCATTATTATAGGCTTACCTGTAGGTTAAAGTGGTTGTCACGGGTTGACAACCACTTTAAGTAAAATAGTACTTAGCTTTTTTTAAAGCAGCAGCTAACTTTAAAATATCAGTGTTTGCTCACAGTTTAACAAGGACTGAACAAAAATGCATTTCATTCACTCAGTGCTGAAACAGCTGCTAATACCAGCGCTGCTACTAAACTTGGCTCTCAAACTCACAATAGGTTCTCGCAGCTATGTGCTTGAATGTGTGTTCAGTGTTCACATCTGTGATCCGTAACTGGTTAAGTTTTGTATGTTGACTCTTGAAAATAAAGAAGCAGCTACAGCTGCTGTACCTGATAAATATATATATGCACATACACAGTACTGTACAAAGGTTTTTAGGCAGGTGTGAATAAATGCTGTAAAGTAAGAATGCTTCCAAAAATATATATTTTAATAGTTTATTTCTATCAATTTATAAAATGCAAAGTGAGTGAACAGAGGAATAATCTAAGTCGAATTAGTATTTGGTGTGACTACCCTTTGGCTTCAAACCAGCATCCATTCTTAAGCCTCGCCCAAATGTCAAGAGACAATGGTCGATTCAAAAAACCTACGCCTACATTTTTTCTTTGTTCGACCCACAGGGTTGAATGAAAAAAAACAAATAGTGTGTACCTGGCTTTACACTTGCACAAAGTAAGAGAATTTGTAGAATTCGAGTCAGATGTATGATCAGTTATAATAAGCACGTGCTAATAATCATCAATTTCATATGTAGGTTGAAACATAGTCATTAACTGAAGCAGAAACAGCTGTGTAGGAGTCTTAAATCTAGGTGAGGGACAGCCAAACTCTGCTACTAAGGTGACGTTGTAGAAGACAGTTTCATGTCACAGGTCATACACCATGGCAAGACACAAGGTAGTTATGCGCATCAGCAACAAGACACAAGGTAGTTATGCGCATCAGCAAGATCTCTCCAAAAAAAAAAAAGATTTCAAACAGTCTGGGCCATCAAGATGCTATTCAAGCTCTCTTAAGAAGCGCAAAGAAACCTGCAACATTGAGGACCTTAGACGCAGTGGTCGGCAAAGGAAACTTAATGCAGCAGATGAGACACATCATGCTCACTTCCCTTCAACATCAAAAGATGTCCAGCAGTGTCCAGCACAGAGCTGGTGGAAAGCAATAGGACCCAGGTACACCCATCTGTCTGGCCAGAAGTGGTCTTAATGGAAGAGAATAAGAAGATTAATGGACTTTAAAGGTGCCGCTGTGGTCCCAAATTGAAAAAAGGAAATGCTCACATTTGTATGTATAAAAGTTCATATTTTATTATGACAAATATAAAATGACATATTAAAAACAATATGAAATGTATGCATGCTGTCTCAATATATCTCTCCCATGTGTATTAGTCGCAAGGCTACACAGAAACACCTGTATGGATTAGCCCACTAGTCGATCCCAAGTTAAATATGACATATGTGGTAATCTTGCACATGGATATAAGGGCCAACTCCAGAGTCACTGTGTTAACACCAATGGATCACTACGCGTTTTGCCACAGGCTTCTTCAGGGGATCCTGTTGGTACTGGGAGATATTCAATAATTAGCATCTAGTTACAAAAATTTATTTACGAACATATCTCATTACTAATGTATTACATACTGAGCATTTGATTTTTTTGTTTGATTGCAATATGTTTAATGCTGAGCGTGTAATACATTTGTCATGAGATATGTTTGGAAATGAATTTTTGTAACAAAATGCTAATTATGGTATGTCTCCCAGTACCAACAGAATCCTCTGAAGAAGCCTCTGATATATTGATATGGCATGCATACTTTTGATATTGTTTTTAATATGTAATTTTATATTTGTCATAATAAAATGTGAAATTTTATGCATACATACGGGAGCATTTCCTTTTTTTCAATTTGGGGCCATAGTGGCACCTTTAACCACTTCCCTACCGCCGTATGCAAAATGACGGCCGGGAAGTGGCTTAGTTATCCTGACTGGACGTCATATGACGTCCTCAGGATAACAAGGCGCCGCGCGCCCCAGGGGGGCGCGCATCGCGGCGATCGGTGGTGTGGGAGGTCAGTCTGACCCCCCGCAATACCAATCTCGGTAAAGTGCTTCCATCCGAAGCACTTTACCATGTGATCAGCCGTGACCAATCACGGCTTGTCACAGTGTAACACAGGAAAGCAGTTTATCGGCTTTCCTGTACTCAGGTCTGCAGACCTGAGGAGTGGAGAGCCGATCGGCTGCTCTCCTGACAGGGAGGGTTTGTGCTGATGATTTATCAGCACAGCCCTCCCTCGGATCGCCACCCTAGACCACCAGGGAGCCTGCCCAGGGACCACCAGGGATGTGCCCACCCAGGACCACCAGGGAGCCGACCAAGGACCACCAGGGAGACCCCCCTAGACCACCAGGTAAGAGACATAGTGCCCAATGTGGATGGCACTCAGTGCCACCTTCAGATGCCACCCTAGACCACCAGGGAATGAGCCCCTATCAATGCATATCAGTGCCCACCATTGCCACCTACCAGTGCCCACCATTGCCACCTACCAGTGCCCACCTATCAGTGTCACTTATCAGTGCCCAGTGCCGCCTATCAGTGCCCATCAGTGCCGCTTAGCAGTGTCCGTCAGTGCTGCATATCAGTGCCCATCAGTGCTGTATATCTCTGCCACCTATCAGTACCCGTCAGTGCTGCTTATCAGTGCAGCCTAACAGTGCTCATCATTGCTGCATATAAGTGCCTCATCATCAGTGCCACCTTATCAGCGCCGCCTCATCAGTGCCAATCAGTACTGCCACATCAGTGCCCGTCAGTGTAGCCTCATCAGTGCCCACCAGTGATGGAGAAAATTTACTTATTTACAAAGTTTTGTGACAAAAATAGAGAATTTTTTTTTTCTAAATTTTCGGTCTTTTATTTGTAGCGCAAAAAATAAAAACCGCAGGGGTGATCAAATACCACCAAAAGAAAGCTCTATTTGTGGGAACAAAATGATAAAAAATCTGTTTGGGTACAGCGTCGCACGACCGTGCAATTGTCATTCAAAGCGCAACAGCAGTGAAAACTGAAAATTGGTCTGGTAGTAAAGTGTTCTAAGTGCATAGTATTGAAGTGGTTAAAGTCCATTAACCTCTTCAGTCCCGGAAGGATTTCCCCCTTTAGGACCAGAGCACTTTTTGCGATTCGGCACTGCGTCGCTTTAACTGACAATTGCACGGTCATGCGGCGTTGCACTCAAACAAAATTGACATCCTTTGTTACCACAAATAGAGCTTTCTTTTTGGTGGTATTTGATAACCTCTACATCATTTCTGATCACCGCTATAAACAAAAAAAGAGCAACAATTTTGGAAATAAAAAAAAACAATATTTCTTACTTTTTTCTAAAAATACATATAAAAAAAAATATATAAAAAAACGAACGTATTCATTGGTTTTGGCGCTATATATTCTTCCTCAAATTTTTGGTTAAAAAAAAACGCAATTGGCGTATATAGATTGGTTTGCGCAAACGTTGCCACGTTTACGAATAATGATAATTATTAATAATTGGGACTATTGGCACTTCTACAGCGATCAGTGCTATGAAAATGCACCGATTACTGTATAAATGTCACTGGCTGACAAGGGGTTAATGCTAGGGGGCGCTCTAGGGGTTAACTGTGTTCCCTGGTATGTGTTACTGACTGTGTGGGGGCTGGTCTGAGTGGGGGAGGAGAGTGACCGTGGCTCCTATATACAGGGAGCCTACAATCACATTCCTTGCCCCCCCCCCCCCGTCAGAACGGAGATAAGTTGTTACAAGTATAAGTACATACATGGGCCTCCGTTCTGTCACTGCGGGGGAGCGATCGCGGGTAGCTGGCGGACATCGAGTCCACCCTACCCACTCCCTGGCTCCCCCGTAACACAGTGAGCGCGCCTCCGGCGGCGCGTGCTCACGATCCGTGATCTCGCAGCCGCCATCAGGTGACGGTGGTTCGCAATATTGAGCCAAGTTGCTGCCGTCAATCCACAGCGGGCGATCGGCAATTGGTTAATCTTCTCTTTTTGCAATTTTTCTTGGATGTGGTGCCACATACAGTGAATTACATCTCTACTTCTTTGCATGTGTTAATGGAAGAATTGTGGCCAAAAACCACACCTCTCGCGTCTAAATAAGACTAAGCAGCTCAACTATGCAGAAAATGGCAGCAGT
>BLSH010024490.1:185690-207854 GCA_018402905.1 Glandirana rugosa | reverse complement strand
AACTTCACGTGCCAGCTCTCTCCGCAATCTACATTCCAAGCGTGGAAAACTGGCAGGCGGACTTTCTCAGCCGCCGGACTCTGGATCAGGGGGAATGGTCCCTACATCCAGAAGTGCTCCGCCAGATTTGCCTCAAGTGGGGCACGCCAGGGGTAGACCTCATGGCCTCCAGATTCAATCACAAGGTACAGACCTTTGTGTGCAGATCAAGACATCCGTTGGCGGTTGCCACGGACGCACTGGTAGCACCCTGGGGTCAGTATCGGCTGCTGTACGTCTTTCCTCCTCCTGAAGCTTCTGCCGCGGGTTCTGCGCAGGATAGAAGCAGAGGGAATCCCGACAATCCTGGTAGCTCTGGATTGGCCTCGGCGTCCTTGGTACGCCGATGTGGTACGGATGGTGGCAGATGTCCCGTGGCGCCTTCCACTTCGCGAAGACCTACTGTCTCAGGGACCCATTTTGCACCCTGCTTTACCCTCGCTGGCTTTCACGGCTTGGCTATTGAGTCCAAGGTGTTGAGGGATAAGGGGTGTCTCTGACTCCGTGATTCCTACTGTGATTGAAGCGCGCAAGTGTACTTCACGTAAGATTTATCATAGGGCCTGGAAGGCCTATAATGCCTGGTGTGAGGCGGGTGGTTGGAATCCCCGCTCCTATGCAGTGTCCAGGGTGCTGACGTTTTTGCAGCAGGGACTGGACAAGAACCTGGCGTTAAGTACGCTTAAGGGTCAGATTTCGGCCCTGACGGTTCTTTTTCAACGGCCCTTGGCGTCACATTCGTTGATCAGTACTTTTGTACAGGGTGTACGTCATGTGGCTCCTCGGATACGGTCGCCTATGGCGCCGTGGGATTTGAATCTGGTTCTTTCTGTGCTTCAGAAGCCACCATATGAGAATATTAGGGACATTCCCTTACAGTTGTTGTCGCAGAAAGTGGCTTTCTTGGTGGCTGTTACGTCCGCTAGGCGGGTGTCTGAGTTGGCAGCGTTATCCTGCAAGTCACCTTACTTGGTCCTTCATAAGGACAAGGCGGTTTTGCGACCTTCCCCTTCTTTTCTTCCGAAGGTGGTTTCTTCTTTTCATTTGAATGAGGATATTGTTCTTCCCTCATTGTGCTCGCACCCGTCGCATCCCAAAGAATTTGAACTACATTCTTTGGATGTGGTGAGGGCCTTGCGGGTGTATTTGTTTTCTACAGCTTCTTTTTGGAAGTCTGATTCTTTATTTGTGCTGACGGAAGGTTCGCGCAAAGGCATGGCGGCCTCGTCAGCTACCATTTCCCGTTGGATTAGGAAGACCGTGACTCATGCATATGAGGTTCGGGGCAAGGTTCCCCCTTTTCCAGTCACGGCTCATTCCACCAGGGCAGTTAGTACTTCCTGGGCTTTTAGACACCAGGCCTCGGTGTCTCAGGTGTGCAAAGCGGCTACTTGGGCCTCAGTGCACACGTTTACTAAGTTTTACAAAGTTGATGTTTCAGCATCTGCGTATGCTGCTTTTGGCGCCACCTGAGAGGGCTTTTTTTGTTGGGTACAGTTGTTATAGTTGCCCGCCCCTCTTGATTGACACAGCTTTGGGACATCCCCACTTGTCTAATGAAGGGCTGCGTCTGTCAGTTGAACGTAAGAGTAAAAGGGATTTTATTATAACTTACCGTAAAATCCTTTCCTCTGAGTTCACTGACAGACGCAGCGCCCACCCCTCTGTTGAGTTTGTACGGCTTGTTACGAACTGATATGCTATTGTCTAGCAGGGGGTTATATGCTAAGGTGAGGACCCCTGGGAGGGTCCAACCTATGTTTTTGTTTTAATTTGCCTAGTCTACTCCTAGTGATATGAGCATAACCCCCACTTGTCTAATGAAGGGCTGCGTCTGTCAGTGAACTCAGAGAAAAAGATTTTACGGTAAGTTATAATAAAATCCTTTTTTTCTGATTTGCTCTTTTTTGATCCCAAATGATTTCCCTATGACCTTTTATTCTAATATGTTTTCATTTGAGAATCGCATGTTATTGGCTCCAAGGAAAAAGGCAAACTGTAATTTAATGTCTGGAAACATCCTATATCTCTGTAATAAAAAGACCTCTCACATGTGAAGATGTGTATAATGTGTGACTTGCAATAAAACAGAAAGGGATGTAATGGGGTGGAGCGTTGGGGCTTCACCATGACCTATTACTATACAGAATATTGCATATGTATCATGAAGGCCCCCTTGGGAGAATGCTGGAAAACAAGCAGTTATGGAAAGCGAAATTAAGTTTTTCATTAGAACCAGGACATTGAAGCCATTTCAATATTACAAGTCAATGAACTTAAAAGATTCTGAATTTCAGAAGGCAGTAAAGAGCATGGTCTCTTAGTGCAGGTCTATATTTTTCTAGTCCCATGTAACACTTGGACAACATTACCTCTCACATCACTCTTTGTTCATAGTTTGTTGTTGAATTGCTTTCTTTCACTAGCCATAACTGTTAAGTTTTAGGAAAGCAGTCCAGTAAATCAGCATATATCAGCACAAGTTTCTAAACTGTAATTTTTAGTACCTTTCTTTATCCTCTCTTTGTTGAAAGGCGATCTTCATGAAAGATGGGTTTGATGTTGCTACCTGCAGTAGCAGGAAGCTAGGTGCATCCAAAACTAAAATACATGCAAGGGTCGGTCCTATCCCCATCTGCAGCACACAGCTCTTTTTTTTCCTGTAGGACATTTGCTCCTGTAAACAGATTTTCTCTTTCGTTCATTAACGGACGCAGCAGTTCTTCATGACATATGGGGTTATCCACCTTATCACTAGGTGTGGACTTTTCTTCTCCCCCCCCCCCCCCCCCCGGTGCTGCACTACCGCTGTCCTTTTCTCCCCCACCCCCTCCGGGGGTTCTCTGGGACGTGGGGGCCCTTAGTGGCGACCCTTACCTTAGGCTGCGCCAGCCGCATGGCGGCAGGTTCAGCCGCATGTTCGGCCTCTATTGCTGATCACGGCCGCCATTTTGTTGTGGCCGGCCACGTGTTTTGGCCTCTAGGGTGCATGGCGGCCATCTTGCGGTGGCCCATGCTTTCAGTCCGACCTGTATGTGTGTGGGGGGTGGTTCTCTGGCCTTTTGGCGCTGGTTTACCCCCCGCACAGTGGCTGATACTGGTCACAGCCCTGTCCCTGCATGGGTTGGGGGACTGTTTGGTGTGCACAGGCCTGCTTTGGCAGAGGCACGTGCAGGGAGAAGGCAGCATGCAGCAGCAGCGGCAGGCACGGCTCCTTTCAGAAGGAGAGAGCGGGCAGGTGGTGAGTCCCCCCAGGGTTACCCTTCTGTGGAAGTCCTGCGCAGTCTTGGGGTGGGGGGTGTGACAAGTGAATGCGCACTACCCAGAATACCATATCAGGATCTCCTGAAGGGGGAGGGGGTGTATGTGTATAAACTGTATACAATATACAGTGAACAATAAAGTTCCAAGAACACATATAAGTGAACATGTAACCATTAATATTACGTATTGGTAGATAAATGGACACATCATGAAGGCTAAATATAACTGAATGAATGGTAAAGTCACAATAGAGTCCATAAAGCACTCCAGGCAGCCACCAGAGGGAGCCGAATCGAGCTCCGAAAAACTGTAGAAAACAAAGACAAAAAGAGGCGCCCCTAAGTGCAATATTAAAAACCATTTATTAGCTCAATGGCTAAAAACACTCACAAGATGTTGGATGAATAAGGCAGAGGAATGTGTGGTATCCAGTAGGCAGAGAACATAGGACTATGTCATCCGTTCGGTGGAGCCGTCAGGCTGGTGATGCTGTTCGCAAGCTGGACTGAGAGATGGATGAGCCAGCCGGTGTTTCAGGAAAGTCCTATGTTTTCTGCCTACTGGATACCACACATTCCTGTGCCTTATTCATCCAGCATCTTGTGAGTGTTTTTAGCCATTGAGCTAATAAATTGTTTTTAATATTGCACTTAGAGGCGCCTCTTTTTGTCTTTGTTTTCTTGGGGTGGTGGGTGCCTGGTCTCCTGGTACTACAGGTCCCAATTTGAGGGCCATGTTACCAGGGTGGATTACAATAGCTGCCGATGCAGGTGCCTCCCCACTTGACCTCTCCGTGGCACTTGGGGACTGCGAGGCAGTCCTGGGTTTCCCGGGCAGGGTATGGCGGACCGTACCCCCCTCCTGCCTCTGGGAAGAGTCGGACCTTGACGAGGGCCCCTCTATGACGGGGGCCCCCCTTGAGATATCGGATGGTGTGCCCCCGGGTTTCCTCGAATACTTTGGAGGAGTATGCGGCTGTTACTGCAGTGCACGGGAAGGCCCTGATCACAGCGGTGTAGCCATGGGTTAAAGGGTAGCAACTCGGTCTACATCGGAGATGTCCTGCATTCTCGGACATGTTACTTCATGTAGCAGAAAGCTCTGTAGCCCGGCCCGCGTCGCAGGTGGGCCGGCACCGATCTGCCCGGCAGCGGCCCCCTTCGCCCACTGTCGGGGCCCATGAGTTCCCTGTTTGGGGGATACGGCTGGACCCTTGAAGGGAGGGGCCGTCCCCGTTGGGCCGCATAGTCCGGCCCGTGTGGCTATGGGTCCCCCAGGTGTCTTACCTGGAGTGGAGCTGCGGGGACTGGGAGCGGTCTCAGTCCCCTTTTTTCTGTATGTGGCGGCCCATGATTGAATCCACTATGTCTTGCCTGATCGTGGCGACCACAATCTCGGGGGGGTGGCACTCTGTCCTTAAGCCGCGGCTGACAGGAGCGCCGAGTCTGCTGCCAGATCTGGGTTGTTCTGGCAGGGTCAGCTATCGCCCTGTATTGGCTCCCACTCGGGTGTTGTAAACGTCCTCTGAACGGGCTAAACTTTCGCACCGCGAAGCCATTAATGCGGGGTTCCTCCTGCATGTGTGGGGCGCGCTGACCAGCCCCTTCAGGGCTTAGATATCTGTGCCCTGTGTGCGCCCCCCCTGGTACCTTGTTGACTAGGTCTTTGGTAGGGTCCTGTCTTTTAGGAAGGCCCTGGCGGTCTTGCCTTTTCAGGTAGGCGGCTCTTGGAGCCACTTTGGATGTTGAGGATACTACAGTGGAGAAGAGCTTTTGTCTTCCGCTTGCGGCCCAGAAGAGGCCTTTTTTGCTTCGTTCCTCCCGCCCATCGGGCTAGTGCTACCAGCCCGTTCAGGATCCCGCAGGTGGGCGGAATCGTCCCTGGCAGCATAGGTGCGATAAGCCAGGAGACAAGTCCTTCTCAGCGTGAAGGGTTGCCCCCACCCATGATTTGGGTGTGGGGATGCCTGCGGACCTTTCTAAATTTCGGACCCCTGGGTGCTCGGGGTGATTTTGTCTGGGTACAAAATGGGACTTCGTTCCCCTCCATTGGGCAGGTTTTTTGCCCCATGTATGCGGCTCCTCCTGGGCAGGCCTGGCTGGGAACAGGCTTCGTCAAGGGGTAGATACCCCTGTCCCGTCCTCGGAACATCCCTGGGTTTACTCCGTCCCATTTGGGGTCGGAGAGGAACGGGGCCTGGCCGGTATTGCCCCAGTGGCCCTCCACTGCCTTGTACATGTACAAAGGTTCGAGATGGCGCCTGGCCACCATGATGGTGACGATGGTTCACCAGGGAGTTTTTCCTGGCTTATCTTGACATGGCGGATGTGCACCTGCATATCGCCGTATGTGCCCTGCACCAGCGTTCCTGCGCTTTGTCGGGGAGCATCACTACCAGGTTGTGCCTCTCCCGTTTACCTGATTTCTGCGCCTCGGGTCTTCACCAGCTTGATGGCCCCGGTTCTGGCCCTATTGAGGCTGAGGGGCATCACGGTGGATCTGGCCGACCTGCTCTGGCGAGCGGAGTCGGCTCCAGCCCTGAGGGGTAAAGTGACAGTCACCAGGTGCATGCTGTGGGAGTCTGGCTGTGTACTTCTCCTACACTCGTTGTTGGCTTTGTCACACCGTTTGGAGTTTCTGGGTCTGATTCTAGATACAGTCCGGACGGAGGTTTCTTCTTCCTCCGACCAAGCACAGACGCTTCAGTTGGTGGGTCGGTCCCCGCTGTCCCAGAAGTAGTCCCCCCTGCGAATTGCATGTGGGTTCTGGGGCTCTTGGTGTCCTCCTCTGTGGCGGTCCCGTATGCTCAGTGTCACACTCATGTTCTCTGCAGTGGGACAAGTCCCCCTCATCCCTGGTTCGGTTGATCAGGTTGGACCGCCAGACCAGATTTTCACTACATTAGTGGTTGAGGGCCCCGGCCCTGCATTTGGGGAAGTCGTTTTCTTCCCTGTTTTGGACGGTGGTCGCTACGGATGCCAGTCTGGCTGGCTGGGGGGGGAGCCCGGGTGTGTTGGCTACCTAGGGTCGCCGGTCCCCGGAGGAGGCTCGTGTCCAGATACACGTTCTTCGGGCCATCGGGCATTGCCTCTCCCGCTGGTCGGGGAGGCTGTAGGGTCGTCCCGTGCGAGTAAAGATGGATAAGGCCACGGCATATGTGGATCATCAGGGCGGGACAAGACGCTCGCTGCTGCTTCGACGGTGGCTCACGTTCTGTGGTGGGCAGAACTTCATGTGCCGGTGATCTCCGCCATTTACATTCCAGGTGTCGAGAATTGGCTAGCGGACTGCCGTCTCAGGTTGGACCAAGGGGAATGGTCCCTGCATCCGGATGTGTTCCGGCAGATCTGTCTGCGGTAGGGTACGCCAGACCTGGTCCGGCTGGCGTCCCGGCAGATCTGTCTGCGGTAGGGTACGCCAGAAGTGGTCCAGCTGGCATCCCGGCAGACTCGGAAGGTACAGACCTTCATGAACAGAGCGAGGGACCCGTTGGCTGATGCGGCGGGTGCCCTCGTGGCTCTGTGGACCCAGTATCGGCTCATCTATGCCTTTTCCCTTCTCAAGCTGCTCCCACATCTAATGCAGAGGAAATACCAACCATTCTCGTAGCGCCAGATTGGCCTCGGCGTCCCTGATACGCCGACGTGGTTGGACGGGCCCTGGCGACTCCTGCTTTGCAAGGACCTTTTGTTCCAGGGCCGCATCTTGCATTCTGCTTTACCCTCTCTGGCTTTAACAGCCTGGTTATTGATTCCCAGGTATCGGGGGATCTCCGAATATGTGTATCCCACCCTGCTTTCGGCACGCAGGTCCACTTCACGTGTGGTATACCACCGCACCTGGAAGACTTACATTGCCTGGTGCGAAGTGGGGGGGTGGTACCCCCATCCCTTTTCGGTGTAGGGTTCTGGCCTTCCTTCAACAAGGCCTTGACCAGAAACTGGCATTGAGCACTATCTAGGGGCAGGTCTCTGCCCTGGCGATTTTTTTTTTTCAGCGTCCTTTGGCGACGCATTCAGTGATCTGTACTTTTATGCAGGGGGTTCAACATGTCGTCGTCCCCAGGTGCGGTCGCCTTTGGCACCATAGGACCCCAGTTTGGTCATCTCGGTGCTTCTGAAGCCGCCTTTGGAGAATATAGGGGAAATCTCCCTGCAATGGCTTTCGTGGAAGGTTGCCTTCCTGGTGGCGATCACACCAGCTCGGCAGGTGTCTGAGTTGGCGTCTCTGTCTTGTGGGTCCTGTTATCTGGTCCTACGAGGATAAGGCGATCTTGTGCCCATCACCTTTTTTTGACGAAGGTGATATCATTTCTCCATGTCAATAAGGGCATTTTCCTTCCTTTGCGGTGCCCGTCTCACCCTTAGGAGGTTGCTTTGCACTCCCTGGTTGTGGTAAGGGCCTTGCGGGTATACCTGGCATCCACGGCCTCCTTTCGGGGGTCGGACGCGCCCCTTGTCGTGGTGGGTAGTCCACACAGGGATTTGGCGGCCTCGTTTGGCCACTTGTTGTCATCGGATTCGACAGGAGGTGAACCGTACTTTTACTATTAGGGGTCTGGAGCCCCCTTTTTCTGTCACGATTCACTCTACCAGGGCGTTTAGAGCTTCCTGGGCTGTCCGACATCAGGCGTTGGTCTCTCGAGTGCAAGGTGGCTATTTGGTCCTCTGTGTACTCCCTTTCATAGTTTTACAACGTTGATGTTTTTAGCATCCTCGGATGCTGCTTTTGGCTGCAAGGTTTTGCAGTCGGCTGTGTGAGGCACGTCTAGTCTCACAAGAGTGCTCTTCTGTTGGGTGAAGGTTTGTTGTTACGTTGCCCACCCCTCGATTTCACACTGCTTTGGGACGTCCCTATATGTCATGAAGAGCTGCTACGTCCGTCAATGAACGAAAGAGAAAACTTGAGTTTTTGACTTACCGTAAAATCCATTTCTCTTAGTTCAGACAGACGCAGCACCCATCCCTCTTTTCTTGAGTTTGTACTGCTTATTACAAACTGAGTGTGCTTAGCAGGGTGGAGGGGTTATACCAAGTGAGGACCACCCCCTGGAAGGGGCTGTGTCTGCTTTTAGCTGAACTGAGTTCTGCCTAGTCCACTCCTAGTGATAAGGTGGATAACCCCATATGTCATGAAGAGCTGCTGCGTCCGTCAATGAACTCAGAGAAATGGATTTTACGGTAAGTCAAAAAATCCTTCCGCAAGAAAACCTTTTTTTTTGTTCCTGTCAATGGATTTTTTTTTTCCTTCCACTGTTGGGTGGCAGGCCTGATCTAGATTCAGGTAGTCACCACAACATTAGAGAGGCTTCATCAGTGGAGGACTACAAGTTCAAGGTGTGCCTCAACTAACTAACCATGAGTATTCTCCTTTTGGGTCCTGGGTGTATTGGGTACATGTAAGTATTCCCTTGCCCTGGGTAATCTCTTCTAGTGCCTTCTAATTTTTTTTCCGTTTTGGAGGGAGTGGCCTATCTGCCCCCTCTTTTGTGGGTAGGGGAGGGTCTGCTCTCTTTCGGCAAACTGCTATGGCCGAGTCAGGGTGGCGGGACACAAAGCGGCAGGGACCCCCATTGTTAAGGCACTGTTACTACTCGTGCTTCCTGTGGGGCTACGGGTACTTTTTCCCTGGCAGATCCACTCTGCTTAGCTTGCCAAACTTCTGAGGGCCTCTGCTCCCTCCTCAGATGTGAGTTAAGCAGCGTTGTTCTCTGTCACAATGGAAGTGTCTGCACATGAAAATGGCACTGTTGTGCAAACCTGATAACCACCAAGTGATCATTACCACTGGCTTCTGCATCTGATGTGTCGGGCGCTGAAACATCTTTTTCATTGGATCTGGGGACCTCTAAGGCAAATGCCAACCTTTCTCCTTTGGATAGCGAAGAGGAACTGTTGGCGGACAATTTGGCCCACAAGAAACTTATCTTACATCTTATTACGGAGGTCTGGGAAAATAAAGATTGTGGATTTCCTGTTCCAGACCACGGATTTCAAAGTCCCCTATGGGACCTGCAAATGGAAGAAGTTCTCAAAAGGTTTGATTTTGTTTATTTTATCCCTTTTTTTGACAACCTTATCTTTTTTTTATCGACCTTGTGGCCGGCAAAATCATTTTCCTTACCTACAGGATTTTACATATGCCTTGGAAGAAGATATTTATCCCTTGAAGAGATTTTAGTTTGTGTTTTTTTTTTTTTTGTTTTTTTGTTTTTTTTCTTGAGGTTTTAGGGTCTATACCAAGGATAAGCAATTAGCGAACCTCTAGATGTTGCAAAACTACAAGTCCCATCATGCCTCTACCTCTGGGTGTCATGCTTGTGGCTGTCAAGAGTCTTGCCATGCCTCATGGGACTTGTAGTTCTGCAACAGCTGGAGGTCCACTAATTGCATATCCCTGGTCTATACCTTCATGGAAGTGGACCCACATATTTGCCATCTGAACAAGACTACCATCATCCTGTCTGAAATATTGGCCTCTTTTTCTGATCCATTTGACAGGAAGGCATCTGACTCCTTTGGGTTTCGTTCTAGTCCTCAGATCAGACTGCCAACTGAGATGCCCTTTGCGGGTGGCCATCTCTTCAGCCTGTTCCTGAATGAGAACATCCCCAATGGCAAGAGTACCTTTCTACGTGATGTTCGGAAGCATAAGCATACACAATGTACCATCTTCTGGATACAAGATAGAGCTCCAATCTTTTCTGATGGATTATTTCTTTCCCTCCAACTTGCACTTTTCCCCTCAGCATCTAGCTGTCCTGTATTCAGTGGTTCCAGGGATCATGAATCGGGGGGTAATGGCCCCGATTTCATCCTCCAAAACCTTAAGGGGCTTCTTTTTTAGTTTGCTCTGTTCCAAGTATGATAGTTTCATATGGAGTCAGTGCATTCGGTGGTAGCTTTCCCACATCAAGGGAATATAGTGGCCTCATGAGCCTTCACCACGGTACTTGCTCCAGTATTGGCTCTCCTGCATCGCTATGGTATCTTGATTGTGAGTTATCTGGACAATCTGCTTTTGTGAGTGCAGTCTGCATCAGATACGGATTACAATCTTTCTATCATGATCAAGTCACTGAAAGACTTCAGATGGACACTGAATCCTCAAAAATCAGTCCTTCTGCCATCTCTTAGTTTGGAGTATCTAGTACTTATTATGGTCATCTTTGTGGCCAGTATCTTTCTACTGCAGTATAAAACTGCAGAAGCTGCATTTAAATTTTCTTTCTTTGAATTTCACTGTAGACTGCATTGTTACAATTCTGCATGAGAGTCTTGCATCTCATGGTGGCTTCCTTCGAAACTCACTTATGCACAAGCTATTTTAGACATCTACAATGAGAGATTCAGGTCTAGTGCAACAGAGTTCTGGGGTTTCCCAACCAGCACATCTGAGGCGTCATTGAATTGGTGGCTTCCTTCTCTGCTGTCAGGGAAATCATTTCTTCCCTTCAGTTGGCAGACAATTGCCATGGATGCCAATCTTTTTGGGTGTGTGCGTGCTGGATCATATGTTGGTCAAGGGTCAATGGTTCCTGGAAAAAAACTCTTTCCCAATCAACATTCTGGAGCTTCAAGCGATCAATTTTTCTTTTCTATTTGGTCAACTTAATTTGAGAGTTGCCCGATTTGCCTGCATCAATTACCAGGGTGGAACCAAGAGTTCAGTGGTGGCCCTGTAGTCTGTTTGGTGGAGCTTCATGTTCCAGCCTTATCTGCAGTCCACATCCCAGGAGTGAACAACTGGCAAGTCAGACTCTGAATCAGAATGGTCTCTGCAACCAAAAGTTTTTTGTCATTGGATTTGTTAATGCTGGGTGGCACCAAACGTGGATCTCTTTGCGTCCAGACTCAAACGTAAGGTTCTCGATTTTGTGGCCAAGTCAAAAGACTTCTAGGCAGATATGTTAGATGCACTGGTTGCTCCTATGGCACCAGTACTTCCTAATGTATGCCTCCCCCACTAAAATTCATTGCTCAGTTTTTACCACAGATATTGCAGAAAGAACTCTGGTTAAACTCATGACTCTGAACTGACTGGTTGCGCAGGGTTAGGTACGCAGATCGCGTACAGTTGGTTGCCAGTATACTGAGGAATTTTCTGCGCCACTCGAAATTTCTTTCTCAAGGTCTGATATTCCAGCCTACTTTACAGTCGCTGACTTTAACAGCATGGATTTTGAAACCCAGGTGCTGAAGGATAAACCTAGGTTCACGCTGCTGTGACACGGTTTTCAGTGTGATTATGTAGTGCAACCTGGGTCTTGTTTTGCTCTGGAATCGCACCAAAGTAGTACAGGAACTTTTTCCAAAATGGCGCCATTCTGAGTTGTATTGATGTGAATGGGCACCATTGAAAACAATGTGATTTCCATTGTCCTGATATTCTGTGCATCTCAAATCGCATCTGAAATCACACTAGTGTGAATAGAGCCTAAAGGTCTTTCTCTGGCTGTCATTTCCACAATGTTTCGAGCCCAGTCCACTTCTCGTGTCATCTATTATCGCACCTGGAAGGTCTATTTCACTTATTTGAGTCATTAGGGTTCCTTCATGGCAAGTTCTCTGTTTCTTGTATTTTGACCTTCCTTTAAAGGGGTGTGGGTTGCCATTTGTCCCAAAGTACTGTGAAGGGCTAGGTCTGCTGTGGCTGTGCTTTTTCAACAGCCCCTGGCTTCTCTCCCTTTGGTGTTTACCTTTATCCAAGGAGTCACACACGTGGTACTTCTTGCTAGGCCCCCTTCATCACCATGGGACCTGAATCTAGTCTTGTCAGCCTTACAAAATCCTCCCTTTGAATCTATCCAAAATATCCCCCCTCAGGATTCCTTACCAAAAGATGGCCTTCCTAGTGGCCTTTACTTCAGCACATAGGTTGTCCGAGCCCACTGCTCTTTCCTGTCAGCAGCCATATCTGGTGCTGCATAAAAATAAAGGAGGTACCTCAACCTTGGTTGTCCTTTCTGCAGAAGGTGGTGAAGGCCTTCCATTTGAACGAGCACAGTCTTGCCATCTCTGTGCCCCATTCTTCTCATCCAAAGGAAGTGGCTCTTCATCATTTAGATCTGGTTAGGGCCATTACAGTTTACCTGAGTTCCACTGCCTTGATTCAGAAGACTAAAGTTTTGTTCATTGTGCCAGATGGCCCTAGAAAAGGAAAAGCTGCTTCACCCTCCCTTATTTCTGGATGAATTAGTCAAACAATGGTTCAGGCATTATGCCCTGTTGGGCTGGGAACCTCCGTTCCCTGCTTCTGCGCAGTTTACCAGGGCGCTGAGTGCATCTTATGCATTTCAACATACTGCTTGTAGTTCAGGTTTGCAAGACAGCGACAGTTCACACTTTTACCAAGTTCTACGAAATTGTTGTGATTGCCTCAGTGGATTTCAGTTTTGGTCAGAATGTTTTACAGACAGTAATTTGAGTTTGCCGAGGTGCAGTTCCATTTTGTTTTTGTGCTTTGAGCCCATCCTTCCTTTTCTCAGGTGGAAGGTTTGTCCACCAGCAGGGGGCCACCTGTTGAGCATACTTTTAGCTTGTTGTACCTAGCATCCTGCTCCTGCAAGTGGTAACATAAAACCCAACCATCATGAAGATTGCTGTGTCCTTTAATAAACTTAGAGAAAATAATTTTATGGTATCAACCTAGTGAGATTTTCTCTCACATCTGCCCCAGTAACAGTGGGCAAAGGTAACCCAGGCAGCAATAAAAAAACCTGGCAAGGCTTCTTAACTCCACCCTTCTGCAGCCAAAACTGTAAAAACATGTTGGATTGAAGTTACTACATTGCAAAGGCTAAAAGGGTACATTTTTAATTAAAGCCACTTCTGCACTGAATTTTAGTGCGTGTTTAATACACACAATTTTCCCAATACCCCTTATTAAAGGATAAATTCACGTTTTAGAAAAAATAATAAATGCACAAAATTCCTGCAGGAGCCTGGAAATGCCCCCGCAATCAATTCAGAACTACAAGCTGTCAACGGCGGTGGCTGACAGTAGTTGTAGCCTATTCACAGAAAACTCCACCCACACGACACACTGCTTTGGAATTGTGACAGTGGGTGTGGGGAGAAGATCCCCCGCCAGCTGTCTCACTGAGGCAAGGAGCAGGGGGAGAGGCTGCAGGAGACATGTTGCGTGTTCCACCCTAAATGTGGGTGGAATGTGTGACCTGTTCCGAAAGGTGAACTCAGCCTTTAAGTATAATCAGAGTTAACACAGTTTCTACCACCCTTTGAATGCTTATAATTTATGTAGATGGGTTTTTGTCAGTTGTTCTTACTAAAGTTAGTAAACTTAAGCCAGCCATAGACAACTGAGAGTTGAACCATGTATGGGCAGGCTGAATGTACCCAAGTTGATTGATCGATCAACTTGGGTACAACCAGCCTGCCAGATTTTACACGTAATTATTGTTAGTGGCTGTTATAGCCGCTAGCAATAATCACTGTGTTCTCCCAGTGGAGATGGTTTCCCCCGCCGGAAGAACACAATGGCTCCGTGGGAGGGAGGGATTCCCCCATTAACACAGACTGTGTTAATGGGGGAATCAAGCGATTTTCTTTCCTGCAACCTGTGTATTCAGATTATTGAATGTTTTACAACATATGGTTTATTTCAGCTGGCAAATTTATTTAAACTTTTAAGTTCTTGATAGTTTGTATTTTTGAATTATATTTTACGAAAGCTATAAATAGCACATTGTATACACTGCATATATTTTCAGAGTAATTCATAATAGTCCTGTTTCTGGCAGGACTTCCATTGAGAACTACCTGCAGCTAAATTAGGCAAGCACATGCGCCAGTGGCAGTAATATATTACTGAAACTTGCTGGAAGTTCAGGTACTTCTTACTACTGCCACTTTTAAGAATCTTTTGCTATGGCAGTGACAAATTCTTTAAGAATTACCACCAGTTCACTGATTAAAAATATATTGGTAATTAAGACCAGCTCAGAGCTGGCATACAGAGGTACACCATTACTCAGAGTGGGGCGTGTCTGTACTGGGAAACTGTCATCAATGTGATTGCTTCCTGCACAGGGCTATATTCCTGGCAAGAGTAAGAAAAAGGATGGTCGGCACTCAGGATGACATCCAAAATGATATTTCTTTATTACAAATCTTAGTACAAATCTTTAAAACAGCCTACGCGTTTCGGACATTAGTCTTTAGTCATGACTTATGTGGGAAGGTTGCAGTGTCTATACACCTGTTTTCCTTGTGTCCCTGGCCCCATTCAGCTGACAGCCAGAAGGATCCCCAGCCAAAAGCTAAAGGTACACAGGGAACAGGTATGCAGATAATATTACCCAAATATGAGTCACTGAGTGGGCAGAGCTTGAAGTGAGAGACTAGTTCCCATTTCGGTCCGCTTTATTTATGATTGACATCTCACAGCTGTGGGACGATTCTAAAGCCGCTGTTGGACTGAGGAGCAGCTATGGAGCCACTGCTGTGCGCTATCAATGAACAGTAGAGTAAACCTGATGGGAACTAGTACAAAACTCCTCAACCATACGCCCATTGAAGTGACAAGCACAGTGGCTGGGGAGGGGATGAAGTGCACTAAGGAAGGAATGTCCAGTATGACACTCTGACAGGTACATGAATCTGGCACATGCACCATACCATTCAGTGCTGCGCCCCAACAGGGCCCTAAAGGGTGTCCAAGACATCTTTATGATTTCTCCAGATTATGTTCCATATTTTAGTGGAGAAGACACAGGTATCACAAATTCTCACACTATGTGCCTCAATTATTTCTGGGTGTAGTTCCACAGATTTAACTATATAGTATACACAAAAGAAACAAAATGTCCCTATCAGTATAATAATGTTTTTATGTACCCAAACTATTAGATTGGACGTAAGAATATAGTCAAACCTAGCATTGCGCACAAGACCAGGCATCCCATAGTGGCAGAGCAGTGGACAGTGCAGTGGGTGGGTGAAGAGCAGAGCATGGGAAGCTTATTATACCATAATGTAGTCTTTCTCTGTTCAGTAGACATCATAAATTTTAGGCACCAAATTCATTGTAAGTTCAGTCGTTCTATAACAGACCTACTCTGCAGCTCTCCAATCTAATTATTTCCGTAAAAACAACAAGCTTCCATGCAGCTAAGGTGCCGTCATTCAGCAGAATCACTCTGGCCTGTACAATAAAGTAATTTGGGGATCAAAGCTGATCAAAGTGCACATTTCAGATGATTGAAAGGTAAATATTCATTGATTAGCAGCATGTACTGCACTTTTTGAATAGACTGTACAGTATATTATCCCGTGCAGCCTGCATACATTAGTAGTATAACTTTTGCAGTTTGGCTGTAGATACTGCTGCTAGTTTTATGACACTGAATGACTAATATTTCCAGACGTGGGTATTTACTTTGTTGTGTATGGTGAGCTTTCAGTCTGAGCAGAATTTGTGGTAGTGACTTCATGTCATAAAACAAAATAAAGCTTCTCCTCAATGACAGCATTCTAGCTTGGCCTCTGTGTCTCATGGTGAAAGCTTCATCTTGAATTGAGCAGATGTCAATATGTTTTAGGCTTTCTGCGCTCTGAATTTGTTGCTGCTTTCTGTGGCATTGCAGATTATAAACCTTTTGTTTAATTAGCATGAGTTGTTAGCTTATCACAGAAGGCACTCTCAAAGCTCTTCTTTCTTAGAAAAAAAAAATGTTCTAATGGGTCTATATCCTTCTTTTAGGTGGTGCTAATCAATGCAATAAAAGATGTTGCAAAGGCTTTAGGAGATCTAATAGGGGCCACAAAAGGTGCAGCAGGGAAGCCAGCAGATGATCCATCCATGTACCAGCTGAAAAGTGCAGCTAAGGTAATGTCAGTCAAAATAACCTACCGCACTGGCACAGATACCAGGGATGGAATCTGTTCATTTCTTAAGTATCTACACTTAAATGTATGTTTTATTTTATTTTTTTTCCACTCTTTAGGTCATGGTGACAAATGTGACGTCTCTGTTAAAGACTGTGAAAGCTGTAGAAGATGAAGCCACACGTGGAACCAGAGCTTTAGAAGGCACAATTGAGCACATCAAGCAGGAGCTGACTGTAAGGATCATGCTTGGTTTCCACAAAATGGTGCAGGCAGAATAAACTGATGTGTGAACACAGGTGTGATATTTATGCTATGGAAAGGTAGGACTATCACGGCATGAAAAGATGTGCTTATTAAAATTTGCATGCTGAACACATGCTTCATGGTTCCTTCGCTGTTAAATCAGAGTATGCAGCTTGCACATCTGCTAATTTAGTAGATGTATTTTAGGGGTTTAGAATAATGTACTAGATCCGCCAACTTTGTTTTCAAGATTTTAGTGAATGCCCCTATAGATTAAGGAAGCAGTAGATTTGAATATTCATGAAGAAATTATTGTGGGTACATTTCTCAGTAGATTTCGATTGGATAGTTTACAAATAAAACCACTATTTCATTTGTAGGCCTTAAGAGCAGGAATGGGCTCGGGCGTGTTCGGAACCGAACGTGCCCGATCCCGTCAGGAAATTTGCATTGCGCCGCACGAATCACAGGGAGTGAGACATTTCCCAATCGCTGCAGCCGCGCATCGGGAAATGTTTCACTGCCTGTGATTAGCACTGCACAGTGCAAACTTCCTGGCGGGCTCGGACATGTGCAGTTCCGAACACGCCCGAGCCCATCCTTAAGAGCAGCAAATGGTCACGCTTGCCTTTATGCTAAATGTCTTGTTTAGGTCTTCCAATCCAAGGATGTTCCTGAAAAGACAACTTCTCCAGAGGAATCAATCCGGATGACCAAAGGAATCACCACAGCAACAGCAAAAGCAGTGGCAGCTGGAAATTCATGCCGTCAAGAAGATGTCATCGCTACTGCCAACCTGAGCCGTAAGGCTGTCTCAGATATGTTGACAGCCTGCAAGGTAATGGTGTACATGATCAAATAAAGTCCTTTCCTGTGCTGACAGAAAAACTATAATGACATATTTAGATTAACATGATGTTTATTTTTAACTTTAGCAAGCAGTGTACCATCCAGATATCAGCGAAGATACAAGGCAACGAGCTCTGAAATATGGAACAGAATGTACACAGGGATACCTGGAGATGCTGGAGCATGTGTTGTCAGTGAGTTAAATTATGAGATATTAAAGCTGAACTCCAGCGCACATCAAAATCCTCCCTTGCAATGGGTCGACCCCCGGACTGAAAGAGTTAAATTCTCATTTATATACAGGGGACCAAGAAAATAACTTTTACTTACCCAATCTCATGGCTCCCACAGGCTTCCCCAAGGCTGGTCCCTGATCCTCCCCTATGTTCTGGCAGTCAGATGCCTCTGGTGTCATCAAGACCAATACAGGGCCTATAGCCCTAAATAAAACATAAGTATACTGAGGAAAAGTCCACCACTGGAGCACAGGCTTGTGCCATATGCCAAAGGAGCAAAGTGTCAGTTAGGAAAGACCTTGACCATAATGAGTGCAGGGGCATCTCCATTGCATGGGAGGAATTTTACTTTTCCTGGAGTTGGGCTTTAAAAATGTTTTGACAATCCAAGTCAGTTTGTTGCACTTATTGTGGCAGTCCCATATTTTTAAAATTATGTCTGTTCCACGGAACATGATTTTGTAGATTCTACAGAAACCCAGTCCTGAGGCGAAGCTTAAGTTGGCTGCCTATTCAAAACGCATTGCATCTGCTGTAACAGAACTGATCCAGACCACAGAAACCATGAAAGGTGAGCCATTGTTAAAAAAACAAATATTTACTGGTATATGTTTGTGTACCATAGCAGTAAGGAAGGACGTTTTTTATGGTTATTTTATTCCTATGTCTTGTACACACTGGCCGAGACTGATCGGTCCAGCAAGAAGCGGCCGACTTTCGGCCCATGTGTAAAGCAGTCTGTTCTACAGAAGCCACTCTCCGACCAGCATCCGACCCTATCCGATCAGCACTTCCTGCCAATGGCTGTGAGCGCTGATCAGTGTGTTCTGGTGTGGGTGGAGTCCCCCTGTCAAAATACAATAGCACAGTCTTGTTTTTTTCTTTTTTTTTTTTTTTTTTTTTGCTTAGCCTGCTGGGAAAAAAGAAAAAAAAAACTTCTAGGGTGTACCCAGCTTTAATCTCCTGGTATTTTGGGGGGCCTAAAGGGTGAGCCCAAACACCACACACTTTCTTTTTTTGTTTGTAATGAACACACAAACATTCTAATGAGACCTCTTTTTTCTAATAGATATTGTTTTAGAATGTATCTCAACCTCCTCTCCAAATCTGATAATGTTGCTAAATCTTTGTTACCTCAATGATTTTTTTGTAATTCTAGGCACAGAATGGGTGGATCCTGAAGATCCCACAGTGATCGCGGAGACAGAGCTCCTTGGCGCTGCAGCTTCTATAGAGGCAGCAGCCAAAAAACTGGAACAACTTAAGCCACGAGCCAAGCCAAGAGTAAGTATAAAGTTTGCAGTTCTCCTTGTAGTCACCTTCAGACAGTTGAGCCCATGCCTAGATGTAATGCTGCTGTCTCAACTCTGTCAGACAACCTACAGTTGAGTGTGACTTGTCCTTTTTCATGTTACACATTCATTAAATGCATTCTGTGAGATAGGATATAGACTACAGTCTTTCTATTAAGTTGATGATGAACTCTTAATGTAAGGAATATCCTGATGGAGAGTCGCATTCCCTCCATGTCCCTTCTGTCAATGGAATCGGTCCAAGAACCTTCTCCTGCAGCCTCTGTCTGATATGTTTGATATATTAGGTTGTTAATTCATTCAACTATATATCAAACATATTGCTACAGTGTCCTGCGTATGCTCCAGGGCTGTGTTGGGGGTGTACAGAGCAACAGCAGGAGGTTTTACCATCATTAAATATTTAAAAGGGTTTCTATAGAACACCTAGTTTGATAATATTCTGTTTCTCTCTTCGTAGCAGGCAGATGAAACACTGGACTTCGAGGAACAGATCCTGGAAGCAGCAAAGTCAATTGCAGCCGCTACTAGCGCACTAGTGAAATCTGCTTCAGCGGCTCAGAGAGAGCTGGTGGCACAAGGCAAGGTGAGCAGATAGGTGCAACTAGTGAATAACAAATACAGAGTTTTCTATCTAGCGCCCTTCTATTTCAGCTGTAAGATGAAAGTTATTGTGTTTCACAGGCAGAAGTAAAATTCCTTAGCAGGAGTTTTCATCAAACTGACAGTGAAAGTAACTTGTAGCGGTGCACCAATAATGGAATTAAGTGTGCGTATGTGTGTGTGTGTGTATATATATAAATATTTATATTTATTGTACAGGACGCCAAGGTTGGGTCCTGGACGGGTTCTATATAGCACCAATATTTGGATTATGGTCCCTTTAACCTCCCTGGAGGTATGATTATGTCCGATTTTTGCGTCTCAAATCGGTACATTGTTTTGCATATAAATTTGGTGTTTTATATTGTAGGCCTGTAATTCTTAGGAATAACTCACTTAAATCTGTCCAAACAAGAGTCTAGTAGACATCCCAGGTGTGATCAAGTTTGAAACACAAATCATAAATTATAATATAATAAATAACTATAAATAATTTTCAAAAATAATAATATAATAAAATGTATTCAATAATGTAATCAAATCAAAAACGCTGAAATTTGCTCAGTTGCAGAATTGTCGCTGTCGTCACTTTCATTGTCTAATGACGAATTTCCCCACAAATCAGTATCACTCAACTCTGCAAATGGTTCTTAATTACTATCGCTGTTTTCTAGCTGGTCCAAAACTGCTTTTGATGTAAAGGAACGCTTTTTGGATGCCATGGAAATTCTCAAGTTTCCAGGCAGAAAGAATGGCATATATGATATAACAGTGTATGCAGGGCACTGGACAAAGCATTAGGGACAAAAGGGATGTGAAATGATTTCATACAGTAATGTAATCTTACAGATTACAGTGTACTGTAGGTTTACTGTGTGTTTCACTTTTTGAATTTGCCGCTTGTACTCCGCCCCCATGCGACGCTCGCAGGGAACGAAACCCAAGGCACACAGTGAATCCGGCGGAAGACACAGAGTCGCGGACACAACGTGGGGACAGCGCTGGATCTTGGGGACAAGGTAAGTAATGCTGCCTGGATCCAGCGATGCAATCCCAAGAGTGGCTTGGGGTTACCACTTTTGGTAATGAAAATTCATCCCAAGCCACACTCGGGAATACAGCCAGGGAGGTTAAGGGAAGTGTGGACGTATTCAGGGGGTGACCCGAAATGGGTGAGGAATTCCCGGGATAGCCATATTAAAGAGAGGACTGAGTCACAGTTCTCTCTGTTAGTAGAGAGTTATTTGGGACCTGGGATTTCGGAGGCCCTGAAATGATATTGGTGGGAAATGGGCCTCCACCCCTGGCTACAGGGACTCCAGCACACACAGGGTTAAGAGTCTCCAGGAAGCAGCTCTTAAAGACAGGAAATGGTGTTAGGTGGGGGGTGAGGAGTTGCTGTGTGGAGACGCCTGTTTTTTTGGAGAGCCGTGAGTTTGCTGAAAGGTGCTAAAATAGCCCACAAGGACTGTGCTAAAACCTTGGGGTGAAGTCCCATCCACGAACCGTATGTGCCTTTTTATTTTTATGTTTATTTTGCGCTGAAGTTCAGCGCACTTTCTTTTGTATTTTCATTTCTGTGTGCTGCTGGAAGCCTAACTTTGAATTTCCTGCTGAAAATAAAAGCCTCTTTGTTTTAAGTGTATCGGCTTTGCACTCAGTCCTATGGAGCTACAATGAGAGAGAGAGAGAGAGAGAGAGAGATTTTTAAATGCATAATCCTGGTTTACTGTGGCGTTAATTATAATTATATATGTAAGATTGTGCCACCGCTGAAAATGAATTCCGCTAATTCGAAGAAGCATTGCTTTTAACCTACAAAACCGTTCATCAACAGCATAAGAACCAACAAATCGAAGCTTTGTCTGCTATATATAGGTATAAAATAGACTATGGAGGAAGCAAAAGTTAGGTCTTAGTGTGCTTAAAAATCAATGCATGATCTATTCATCAAAATAGCATCTGGATGGAGAATTGTTTAGTCAGGTTTGTAGTTGGAACTACCAGCCTTTGCTTGTTTTTTATTGAACAATTTGATAAGCTGTGTAATATTTACCTTTTGGAAGCTCCAGACTTACTTCTATAAATGCCAGCTTAGCAGAAGCACACAATCTCTCTATATCATTCCATAGCACAAAAACACTTTTGCTTTTACAGGCGGTCCCCAGGTTACAAACAAGATAGGGACTGTAGGTTTGTTCATAAGTCGAATTTGTTTGTAAGTCGGAACAGGTACATTTTTTAAGTGTAGCTTCGGCCAAAACAAATATTTTTAAGCTTTTTGGATAGCATAGGGAAGGGTTAACACCCCTGTAATGTTTGTTTTGCTGTCTATATTTCTGTTCAGAAGATTTCACCTCACTTCCTGTCCCAATGGTAATTGGATTTTGAAAATTTTGGGTTGTTGTGGAAACAAACCTTGGTGATAAAGCATCAGTGGAGACACCTTTTTCCCATAATAACTCTTACAGGAGTGAATTTCCCTTCCTAGGGGGAGATTTCCTCTCACTTCCTGTTGTCTCCCTCCGTTTGTAAGTAGGAGTCGCTCGTAAGTCGGATGTTCATAACTAGGGGACTGCCTTTGTAATGTCCCCACAATTGGGAAGGGATACGATAGGTTTTTCGAATTTTTATAAACAAAACCGGCTTCGATGTGAATTTTTTACATGGACAAGGCTGAATGTTTGTTTAAGCTGAATACTTGTTTGGATGTCAGGGATAGAACAAACATTGGACCCCTGGCGGACATTTTCGTTTTCACAAAAA
>BLSH010024490.1:157775-183984 GCA_018402905.1 Glandirana rugosa | reverse complement strand
AAGTGTAGCTTCGGCCAAAACAAATATTTTTAAGCTTTTTGGATAGCATAGGGAAGGGTTAACACCCCTGTAATGTTTGTTTTGCTGTCTATATTTCTGTTCAGAAG
Source organism: Glandirana rugosa (assembly GCA_018402905.1). Classification (NCBI taxonomy): domain Eukaryota; kingdom Metazoa; phylum Chordata; class Amphibia; order Anura; family Ranidae; genus Glandirana; species Glandirana rugosa. The sequence goes on along the minus strand of BLSH010024490.1, from coordinate 183,877 downwards.
ATTTCACCTCACTTCCTGTCCCAATGGTAATTGGATTTTGAAAATTTTGGGTTGTTGTGGAAACAAACCTTGGTGATAAAGCATCAGTGGAGACACCTTTTTCCCATAATAACTCTTACAGGAGTGAATTTCCCTTCCTAGGGGGAGATTTCCTCTCACTTCCTGTTGTCTCCCTCCGTTTGTAAGTAGGAGTCGCTCGTAAGTCGGATGTTCATAACTAGGGGACTGCCTGTATTGTATTGGTGTTTTTGTTCAACCAATGACATTCCTAAATTTTAGCAAAGTAAATTGGCAAAGACATTTCTTTTGTTGTCAAATTAAATGGATAGCTCTGCATGCCTTGGAATGTTATCATTAAATTTGTTAAAATTCAAGTGTGGAGTTTAAAAAAAACAATCACACTCACCTAGGCGGAGGCAGCATCTGTCCCTCACCACCTCCAAGACTGAGAACTGAGTGATCAAAGACCGCTGATAGCCCAGTTCTTGGTCTTCACTCAGCAGAGAGCCAGTGACTGTCAGTTGAGTGACATCAGCCGATAGTGGTCTATAGTCCTGAGGCTGAAAACTGGGTCACAGGAGTGCAGAAAGCAATGCACTCCTGTGACCCACAGGAGAAGTAGGGCTAGAAGAGCTTTGGCCCTACTTCTCCTTTTAAAATGTACAAATACACAGTACAACAGGAACAATGCAAGTAACACTTATTTTAAGAACAAAATTTGATTTAACCTTTTAAGAAATATATTTTAAAGAGAGCGCTAGACGCACAGAGATGCATAATGGTATATAGTAACATTTTCAAATCATTCACACACTAACGTACAGGAATTGACGAAAAAAAGAAAAAGATTCCTCCATCCACAAAAATTCCTGCTTGCCGAAACATTGTATTCTGACAGTGCAACTGATGGAAAAAAGTTTTCCAACATGTCCCTTTTAACAGAAGTCCATCAGATAATTGACTTTTGTAGATTGGGACTTACCCCTCCTGAACAAGCCAAATTTCAATCAGTGTATAGCCGGCTTTATTCGGTAAACATGTGAGATGCGCAGTGCTCAAGGCAAGCAGGCAAATGGAATGCTCCCTGTACTGGTATAGTTAGTAGTAGTTGACCACATTAAGCTGGACTTGTACTGAAATGTTGAAGACATTTTGCCATTCATCCAGCTAGCTTCCTCAGTTCCAAAAGGAACATTAGGAATAAGGAGACTATCTGGATGAGTAGTCAAGCATTCAGAACAAGTCCAGTGACTGCTATAAGCTATCCTCAGGGCTCAAAATGAGAACCTTCACATATTGTATTGGTCTGGCTTCATGACATCCTTTGATGTTAGCATAGTAGTATGTGATTATTTTAATGAAAATACAGAGTACACTGTTGGAAGAAAAATGTTGTCTACTATGTATGCACATTTATCATTGGACCATACTATCCCAGAGCCAGGTAAGAAAGAAGAGATGGCTGCATGTTATTTTGAAATATAGTGGGCCTTGTAACTCCTTTTATCAACCTTAGTTTTGCTTCTGCTTTTCAACAGGAGTGCAGAGTTGACCAAACAACCAAAATAAAAACAAATAGGAAGTTAAAATAGGAACATTGTTCCTTGGTCCTTCCTTCACCTTCTTATTTGGCACGGCTTTGAAGTGCCTTATGATGAATAAGTCCATGAGTTTTCTACAAGCACTTCAGTACTGCAATGAGACTGTACCAGTGGTGTCATTTACATATAGTATCATTTTTATTTGTGGATGATATTACTGGAAACTTTAATCAAGTGAGATAATACAAGCCATAATAAGGATGCCCTGTGCTAAAACAGAGTTGTATTCCTACAAAAAAATGCAAGATGTTAATCTGTATCTAGTTCTGATTTTAGTTTTTATTACAATGTAAAAATGCTCAAGCGTGAGTTAATTAGGAACTTGATTAGTGTACTGACCTTTATTTTATCACCTTGAGGAACAGAAGCTGATATATGATTGCACAAAGTGAATCCCAGTATGAGTTACAGCGTTAGGAAGGAAGCATGTTGAATTAGGAGAGTAAGAAAGTTAATGAGCCACTGTTAAGACTGGATGTGTTAGAATGCCAGGCTTTAGGAAAGAACACTACATTTCACTTTGTACGATCAATGACAGGAGTGTAATTAGTTCTTGTCCACTGTCCACGACCTCTCATTCATGCCACACGTAGTATTTACTGATGTACATGACGCATCTCTCTGCCAGCGTAAAATCATCAACAGCCAAGTTTGGCAGCAGTGGAATGACAATATGAGATTTGATAAGGTGTAGAAATGGCTTCTACTTTGACCTTGTCATAAGTTCTGCTTGAGCCTGAAGTGGGTTAATCCCTTCTTAGTATTTGGTAACCCACAGCTTTATCCTTAGCTGGATGGTATCCAGTAAATGGTTACACGACAAGTCTAACATGAATACCAGGGAAATCCCTGGCTGGCAAACACTGTGAAAAGCTGTTTAGTGCTGGCACCAATAGGAAATTCAAGCCTTTAACTGAAAGACCTGAGCATTCATATACATGTCTTTAAAAAAGGTAACAGTGGACATTCCAGTAGTGAAACAAAAAAAGTCTGCAGTATATGGTGCTAAATTGTATGCATGCAGTACTGTAATGAAGTTCTGTACTGGGAAAGATTCACGAGAATCTTTCCAGTTCTACGTGTGTGTGTGTGTGTGTGTGTGTGTGTGTGTGTGTGTGTGTGTGTGTGTGTGTGTGTGTGTGTGTGTGTGTGTGTGTATATATATATATATATTAAAATATAAAATCTTAGTTTATTATTTTATTATGACAAGTCATTCTTCACTATGTAAAATTTTGATGTATTGAACATCCATGCCCATTTGTCAACTACACAGTTCACAGCTATCACTATTTAAAGGAGATGGGATGTGTGGTCATTTCTTTGCTCTATTACTCTATATAGCAAGATTTGTGATCTAATGTTTAATTAGCAGAAGAATCAGTTTTATTTATAGATACCTTTTAATTGCCCTTCACAATTATAGTACATGCGTACATAGTATGTCATTTACACCTTCTGTGTATCTTAGACACACAGTATATACAGTATCTTGGCAATAATTTTATTAAGAATCTTTTACAGCAAAGAATTCTGTGATCAACATCTTCCAACAAGCATGTGTGTTAGGCCTCTTCTAAAAAAAGAGTCCACCATTTCTCATTATCCAGCTACAGTATATCTGCTGTTCTTTGATTTAAAGTGTATGTATAGCTCAACATTTTTTTTTCAGTTTTGGGTAGAGTGGGAAAACTTTAGAACCCCTGTCAGTATTTATAGCCTTCATAGGCTCTATTTGAGAGATTTTTTTGCCTCCTGTCTGATAAAACGGTTGTCCCAAGGACAGGAGGTGAGGGAAAAATGTATCCAACTGCAACACGGCCAGAAGAAAAACAAACTTTTAAGGTAAGTAAGAAAAGGCTAGAACCCCATTCTGCTATCTGTTTGGTTCCCTGTTGTCTAATTTCACTGACTTCGTCTGGTAAAATGACCCCCGAACAGAAAGTGAGAGGAAATCTCTCTACAGGAGCCCCAGATAGCAGCAAAACTTTCCCCATTCTATCCAAAACAAAAAAGAAAAGTTAGGGGGAATAGATATGTTTACTAATTTTCTTTCTCCCTTTTCATGCTTTTGTCACATCACATTAACACATGTTTAATCACATTGAGTAGACAGCGCAGTGCGTTTGTATTGACTTACAAATGTCTGCAGGCCAGTTTAATATGTGGTGCACAAAGTTACAAGTATGGGTATGTGCAAACACCAGTGCTTGGAGAAGTTTGTGCAGGCATTCAGAAACACTCAAAATTAAGTTTACAATTATTTTTTGTTTGTAAATGATCCCTATGATGATACATAATAAACAATCTTTTCAGTATGGAAATGTTTCCTCCTCTCGGATTCCTTGTAGGTTGGAGCAATTGCCGCTAATGCAGCTGATGATGGTCAGTGGTCCCAGGGACTCATTTCCGCTGTAAGTATTTTTTTTATGGATGTTTCCCATTTATTTGATCTTGTCCATGACCTGTGGCCTCACTGTAGAGGACCTAAACATGTGTCCCTTTTTCATTCTACACACTTTTACCTAAATTTTCTCAAATATTCACACTCATAATCCCCTTAACCAGTATAACAGTGACCTTGGATACTGCTGTCCATTCTACTTACCACCATTAACTATGCTGTACATTGCCAAGTTTGCCATCCCTTTATTGCAGTTCCAGCATCTATCTCCTCCCAAGTCTCCATACCTTTTACCAATACCTTATACAAAAGACATCACTCATTACACTTTTGCTAAGATCAAGCCAGGTGCTGCAACCCCTTTGCTTGCCAGCCACTCTGTATCCAATTTAGATTGTAAGCTTTGTGATTAACATGAATGATTAGGAAAAAGACTCACTTCGCAATCTTTTTTGACCTTTTTGAGGAATATTCCTTTGGCACTGCACTGGTTAACAAAATGTCAGCAGTCCACACTGGAGGCAACATTTGTTTTTATGTTTCTGGTCATTTGGCCACTCTTGACTTCTTTTAGGCCAGGATGGTGGCTGCGGCAACCAGCAACTTGTGTGAATCGGCTAACGCCTCAGTGCAGGGCCACGCCAGTGAGGAGAAACTCATCTCCTCTGCCAAGCAAGTAGCAGCATCCACTGCCCAACTTCTGGTCGCCTGCAAGGTGAAAGCTGACCAAGACTCGGAAGCCGTGAGAAGACTCCAGGTAGCGTGTTAAAATCTACATGAGATAAGGCAGTATTGCACAGAATGTGCACTGCTAGTTGGCCCTATATAACAACAGTAGGTTAGTTAGATAACTGGTTGTATGGGCAAGAAGTATGTAACATGCACTGTATGTCAGGCAGCAAAGCTCACAATGGAATTGAGGTATTCATTCATGCCACCATTTTATGTTTAGTTCCTGTTTTTTTTGCATTTGCTAAGAATTATTTTTTTCCCTAATCTTGTCCTCCACTCCCCTCTACTTCATGGCTATCCTGTTGCTTTCCTTACTTTCTACACTTGCCCTACTTCTGTCACTCAGGCCGCTGGCAATGCTGTGAAACGAGCCTCCGATAACCTGGTCAGAGCAGCTCAGAAAGCTGCATTCAGCAAAGCTGACGATGATGATGTTGTGGTGAAGACAAAGTTTGTAGGAGGAATTGCACAGGTTAGTATCACTTGTGGTTGCTGAGTTTTCCTAAGACTGGCTGTCGTGCTGATCCCCGAACCAATATTTTGAGTCACTTACCAAGAAAAAGTATGCAGATAGGAACTTGGATTTGTTTCTGACTTCCCTGATCTGTAAACTTTGTGGTCAGTAACTGAAAGCTAGTAGTAGTTAGCATATTTAAGTAGCTGAGGAATGTACTTCTGATGATCTTGCACACGGGCAAAAAAATGTCATGTTTGCAGGCCGACAAGTGTCCTTTTTTTTTTTTAATCTGAACGCAAGTGTGGTGTTGTCTTTGGGGCAGTGCACATAGCTGCATAAAGCTCTGCAATCTATCGATCTATTCAGAGCCAAAAGAAAGAATTTACACTTAAGTGTTGCAATTTATGCATATACTCAAGAACATAAAAGCATATGCTAGTCAGAGGATAAAGAAGAATTTTCCACATGTATACACATACACACTTAGGCACCTGTATGGGTGTGTATGCAAGGTCTTTACAGAACATAAAATGCATTTCTTACTCTGGATCTTTTTTTGCTAGCAAGATCCTGCATATATACCTATCATTAAATTGCATCTGTGTGCAAGAGGCCTTGGTGTTGTTAATTACAATATAACACAGAAATGTATCCAGCAAGCAGTGTTTATCATCTTTTTAAATAACTTTCTTCATTTATGTTTCAACCTTTTGGTATTTGTGTTGTATGTCCCTTTATTTTCTTTGTGAATGTCTGTGGAAAAGATCTGTAACCGAAATGATTGATATTTGTCCATAGATTATAGCAGCTCAAGAGGAAATGCTAAAGAAGGAGAGAGAGCTGGAAGAAGCCCGGAAGAAGCTGGCTCAGATCCGCCAACAACAATATAAATTCCTACCATCCGCCCTGAGAGAGGAGGAGAGCTAGTGATTGCTGCAGTCTCCAGACCTGGAAACAGTCCACTCTGCAGCAGACAGGGACAGAACCACAGTTGGAAACCACCCTCTATGTCGCCCACTGGAATCTAAAGCCACTAAACTATAGAGGGGTGGAGTGTGGATTGCCCACTCCAAAGACAAAGCAGTATTATTTCCCAAGGTGGACATACCCCAAATATATAAATAAAGTATATATATATGTAAAGATATATACAGCCGCAGGGGACTAAGAGACTGTGATATGAAGGACAGCCCCTCCTGCAATAATGTTTGTGCATTTAAAGATCTGTCCCTACTCCCTTTTCATTCAACCACTTACCTACTGCAGGTGCCTGCAATGCAGAGCAAAGCATGAAAGGGGTTAAATTACCTTTTTGTAGATTGTTTTACAGTTTGATTTCATCACTGGAATACTTAATGTACCCTCAAATGATGTGCACAGAGCCTCTTGGGAATTAAAGGCACTTGTAATGAAGGTGTGATGTACAATTGTGTTTTCATAAGGGAATTCTGTCTTTGGACATGCTCAGTCTGGTCAGTCACACTGCATTACAATGATTGGTATTACTAGCAACACAACAGAAACCTCTGTTTGCAAGAACTGCAAAAAATGATATATATATGTGTGTGTGTGTATATATATATATATATATATATATATATATATATATTTCATATTATATATAGTGAGGATTAGGACACGGTTTACAGCATCTGTTGATGTTGGGCAATCCTGCATTATGTGCAGCAGCAAGTTGTATGTTCCATGCTGACTTGGTAGATGGGGTTCCTAACAGACTTCCTTGGTCCCAGATCTGTTTGAAATACCTTGTTCTGACAAAGTGCATTCAAAAGCAAAAAACAGGTTTATTTAAAGAGCGGTATTTATGGTAATGGTTAGTACTCTCCTGTTAAACTTGTGAACAGTACATGTCTTCTATAATGGACATGAAACACATTCTGTATGTTCTTTATTATGTGCTGAGCAATTAGAGATATGCGCAAGCTCTCCGTGTCAGCAAGCATACTGTAGCTTGTTACACTTGTCAGCAGCTCTGGAGGGGTCCAGCTTTTTCTAACATGAGAATTCTTGGCAGCTTTGTATGTGCAAACTGTATCTGCTATAGCAGTAGATAGTGCTGCAAGATTCTGAGTATGGTACACTTTGAGTCCTACAGGCAGCAGTTTTAGGTTACTGGCTTTGTGAAGGTTAAATGGTTTCTTCCAATGTATTTATAAAAATGATAAATTGAATTGGTCTTGTGCACAGATTTTTTTATTAAATCCTCGCGTTTATGCTAAAATTGTCATGTGCAGTTCCAAAGCTAACCACATGGCAGCAGTGTTGTACAAAAAACTGTGTCAACATTGTTCTGGCATTTCCTGCTCATAACAGAAGCCTGGTGGCACTGATCCCTGTACAAAAGTAAAGAAAGTGTTACTGGTAGTTATCTAAATGCTGAATTTTTTGTGCTACATGAAGGTGATCTATTAAGGTGACTTTAACATATATTTGTGTCAAACATCCAGTTGTGGAAAGGAAAAAAGGAAAACAAATGCATATAACTGGATCTTTAAAATTCCTCTTTACTTTAGTAAAGCTCCCCAAAGTAGAATATTTGAGTTCTGCAAGTGCATAACTACAGGTAAATAGTCTGGGCCACCTGGTAATTAATCCATATCTCCAAATCTTAAAGTGATTGTAAAGGTAAACATTTTCTTTAAAATAACAAATCTATTTTATTTACCTACTCTGTGCAATGGTTTTGCACAGAGCATTCCCTGATCCGCCTTTTATTGGGTTCCCCATCGGCATTCTCCCCCCAAGTGCCCCTCTAGCAACCCATTTGCTGTGGGTGGGGGCACTCATGCAGGCTCACTCCCAAGTAGCGCTCTGTGTGCCCATAGACACACAGTGTGGCTCAGAATTAGGGATACAAATAAGGTTAATGTTAAGAACCCTTATGCTTTTAATACCACTTTAAGAAAAATATAAATATTTTTTCATTTTTTTCACGTACCATTAGAAAGTTTGCTTTCTTTGTAGTAGCTCTTATTCAGATGGCAGCACTTAGCTGTTAATCTCCTGGATTGACAACGTGCAGTATTTGTGGACTGAAATCAAAAGAAATGGTGTCAGCCCTACCTAGTTGTCTTTTCTAAAACTATTAATTTCCTCTCCATCACCACAACATAGGGGGAATTATTCTGTAGTTCATAGTAAGAACTGGGAGGACTCCTTGAGAATAAAACAGGTTGTTTCTGTCTTGTTGGGTTAGAAAAACAGCAGTGGTACTGGGAAAGTCCTTCCACTCCGTCCTTTGAATGATACTAATGATGGATGCTAGCCTCTCTATCTGAGGGGAAATCCTGGACTGTGTTGGTGCAGGGGACTTGGTCATCAGAGGAGTCTTGTCTCCGAATCAGCATTTTGGAATTTGGGCAAACTGGCACTGCTAGACAGTCCTGCTGAAGGGTTGTTCGATCTGGACTCTGCCAGCAGTGGTGTACATAAACCATCAGGGAGGAACCAGAAGTCTCACCACAGCATGAGAGTTGGATCAAATTATTCACTCTTTGTTTAACCACTTCCGTACCGCCGGACGTCATATGACGTCCTTGGGTTTGAGTGGTGATATCTGAATGGTGCCTGCAGCTGCAGGCACCATTCAGATACCGTTTTTTTCAGCAGGCGATTCCCTGCAAGATAAAAGTGGTCTTAGCGGCGGATTCGCCGCAAGATCACTTTTATCAGCGGCGGGAGAGGTTCCCCCCCCCTCCCGCCGCTTTCCGGTCATCTCCGCCGCTTACCGGACCCGCCAGCAGCGCTGGAGATGATCCGATGCTCTCCCCAGTGAGCCGACTGAGCGGCTGAAGCCGCTCACTCGGCTCCATAACACGGCCGGCGGAAATGACGTCAGAAATGACGTCTGCCCAACGGTCTTAAAGGGCCCGATTTTTTTATTTTTTTTGCATTTGAGTGTAAATATGAGATCTGAGGACTTTTTGACCCCGGATCTCATATTTAAGAGGACCTGTCATGCTTTTTTTCTATTACAAGGAATGTTTACATTTCTTGTAATAGGAATAAAAGTGATCAATTTTTTTTTTTAAAGAACAGTGTAAAAATAAAAAGTAAAAAGCAAAATAAATAATTAAAAAAAAAATTTAAAGTGCTCCGTCCCGTCGAGCTCGCGCGCAGAAGCGACTGCATACGTAAGTCCCGCCCACATATGAAAACGGTGTTCAAACCACACATGTGAGGTATCGCCGCGATCGTTAGAGCGAGAGCAACAATTATAGCTCTAGACCTCCTCTGTAACGCAAAACTGCTAACCTGTAGAATTTTTTAAATGTCGCCAATGGAGATTTTTAATTTGCAAAGTTTATCGCCGTTCCGCGAGCGGACGCAATTTTGAAGCATGACATGTTGGGCATCATTTTACTCGACATAACATTATCTTTCACAATATGGAAAAAAATTGGCCTAACTTTACTGTTTTCTTATTTTTTAACTAAAAAAACTGAATTTATTATAAAAAAAAAAAGCACGCTTGTAAGACCGCTGCGCAAATACGGTGTGATATAAAGTTTTTCAATGACCGCCATTTTATTCTCTAGGGTGTTAGGAAAAAAAAATATATAATGTTTGGGGGTTCTAAGTAATTTTATAGCAAAAAAAACTGTTTTTAACTGGTAAACACCGAACCCAAAAAACAGGTTTGGTATTGAAGTGGTTAAGACCTTTGTGCAGGGGAGTCCCTTGTGTAAATTGCCCTTGTGACTCTAAAACTAGTTATTTCTGCACTTCACAAACTGAGGCTTGACCCCATCAGATATATTCCTCTCTCTATTCCTTGTTGCCATCACCTCTGTGAGATAAATTTCTGATCTGTCAGTCCTACCTCTGTGGTTTTGCATAGGAACAAGGTGATGGTGACACTGAATACTAGAACATCCTTCTTCAGTCCCTCTGTCCAGGTCTAATTCATGAAAAGGAAATTTCAATACATTGATTGGATGATTCTGACTGTGGAAGTCCATCTCTCAGCCACTGCTTCTTATAGGAACACTTATTCTCATTTTATCATCTCGGATGGACCCAGGAAGGGTGCTCTGGCTTCTCATTCCACCATTTATAGGTAGCTCAGGCAGACTGTCATCCAAGCCTATGGTCTCAAGAATTGGGTTCCACTGTTTCTGGTCAAAGCACAATCTACTAGATGTACTTTTTGTGCTTTTCAACATCACACATTTGTTTATCAGAGTTGCAAGGTTACCACCTGGTCTTCTAGTCATGCTTTCCCTAAGTTCTACAAAATGCACCGCCAATGCCGGCCAAGCTGATGCCAGCTTTGGATTTTAAGTTCTTCTGGCAGCTCTTTGACCTGCAGGCAGTTCCTGTTCTCTGTTTATTCGTGGACCTGTTGGTGTTCCTTAATGGATGAGAAAGAAAATTGAAATTTTGTACTTGCCTTGAAAAACTTTTCTTAGAGTCCATTGAGGGAAACAGGTTCTGTGTTTATGATCATGCTCTTGGTACTTATCTGCTATAAAACTGAGACATGCCCAGTAGTTGGAGGGGTTGTTCTGAGCTGCCCTACAATGCGTTGAATTCTGTGAATGGGTGGCGCAGATCCCATCATATCACTGCTGCCCCTCCATTGACAGATTGCGATGCATTGTGTGAGAGTAGTAATACAAGTTTTGTTAATGGTGAATAAGGCAGAATGAGGTAGGCAGCCTAACTTGCAAAGCGATGAAAGACAGCCGCTCAGGACAGTATTCAACGACTGTGAAGGAGATGCTGCAGAGATTATTTTTTTACTGGAAGCAGCCACTCGCATTACACGTGTTTAGTGCCAGAACCCTTCAAAAAATATATACCAAATATATACCAAACCTCAGTTTAATGTATTTAAAGTTTTCAATCATGTCCCCCCTTAACCTTTAGACCTAAAAATGGTACATTAGGTTCCTGCAGTCTCTCCTTTTTTCTTTTATTCCTCAGACCATTTACCATTTTCGGTTGCCTGTCTCTGGACTTGTTATATTTTACCAATATCCTTTTATGAGGTTTCCACAACTGAAAACTGTGTTCTAAATGAGGTGTTAACTAAAGATTTATGTAGGGGAATCAGGACCTCCCTCCTGCTGGAGATCCCTCTAGTGATGCATTCTAGAATTCTATTTGCTTTTTCCACTGCCAGGGCCCCTGGTTTGCTCATTTTGCAAAAATCTGAAATAAGTACTCCCAAATCCTTTTCCTCTGTAGTTTTAGCCAACACTATAGCCCCAATTTCTCTTTCGTTCATTGACGGACGCAGGCTCTTATTCTTGACATGTGGGGTTTATGCACCGTTAACTAGGAGTGGAATAGGCAGAATGTAGTTCAGCTAAAAGCAGACACAGCCCCTCCCAGGAGGCAGTCCTCACTAGGCATAACCCCTCCTGCCCTGCTCAGCAACTCAGTTTTTTGCCTAGTGCAAGGAGTAGGACCTGGCTCCCTGCTGGGATCTGCGTTTCCCCATTTTTTTATTTTTTCCCCAAGACTTCTGATGAAGAATTCAATCAAGTAGCCGGTTGGGTGACAGGCTGGATATCCTAGATCCAGGGAGTCTCCCCAGCGCGGGCCTCGTTCCGTGCGGGGCGGCCGGCGGGTTAAATGTCCCGCCAGCACACCTAGGACCGGGCCCCCCGGGCTTGCGTTACAGGTGTAGCGCAGCCGGCAGCTCCCCTCGAACCAGCGGGGGGGCAGGTCTGCCTCGGGTGGCTACCCGCTACGCCTGTCCAGAGTGGTAAGTACGCATTACAGCCGCCATTTTCCTGTAGCCGGCTGCTGTGTAGCATCGTGGCCGCCAATTTGCGTTAGCCGGCCGCTGGTTTTGGCCTCTCGTGCACACGGCGGCCATCTTTGCATGGTCCGCCGCGTCTTGGCCTCAGATTCGCTGGCTGGATGGGCGGTCCTGGATCTCTTGGCGCCAGACCGGGCCAGAAGGGCCTTCCTACACGGGGACGCAGAGCAGCAGCAGCAGGGTGGTTACAGGCAGCTACAGCAGCACCTGGGGTCGGTGTGGTGAGTCCTCCTGGGAGCCTCTGGGGCCCTAGTGCGGCAGCTTGAGGGGTGGTGTGGGATGCATGGCTGGCCTGGCCTGTGGGTGTCTTCCGGGGTGCGGTGCAATGGCGGCTGAAGCAGGTGCTTCCCAGCCAGAAGGTGGGGATCAGGGAGCGCTGGAACCTGTGGTTCCGCTGGACAAATTGACGGCCATCCTGGAAGAAGAATTCTCCAGGGTGGAGTCGATCCGTGGGGTGACGAGGACACGACCACCCCCTCCCCCATCCTCTGGTGAGGTCTCGGAGCCTGAGGGGGCTCCTCCGCTGTGTCGGGGACCCCCCTGGAGTTGTTGGAGGGTGAGCTCGGGGACCCCTCTGATGATGAGGATGAGCCCTCGGGGGGCCACCGTGGCTCGTGAACAGGCTCTGGTGGGCTCCTTGGTCTCAGCGGTCCGTGAGACGCTGAAGCTGGGCCCGGCTGCGACACAGGGGCACCGTACGCTTTTGGGTCGCATAGGCCGGCCCGGACACCTAAGGTATTCCCTTATTTGTCGTACTTTGATCAGTTTGTGTACAAGAAGTGGCAACGACCTCAGGGTTCATTCGCCATGCCTAAACGTTTTTCTGTTCATTATCCCTTTGAGGATACCCTGTTGCAGAAGTGGAAGTCTCCGACGGTGGACCCGCCTGTGGCCCGACTGAACAAGGCGACCACTAGTTCGATGGAGGGCTCTCCATCCTTTAAGGACCCGGCCGATAGGAGGACTGAGACGGTATCCAAGGCAATGTTCCTGGTCACAGGGTCAGCCATGCGGCCGGCACTGACTTCGGCGCTGGTGGCACTGACACTTACGGAATGGGCGGCCATTGTGCACCAGGCTTTGGTGACTCTCCAGGCCCCTCCGGAACCTGTGCAGATGGCGGACCAGCTGATTCAGGGTCTTAAGTACCTCTGTGATGCGGCCCTCGACATGGCTCCCATGCTGTCGAAACTGTCCTTGTTCGCAGTCCTCATTAACGTCTGCTGTGGCTTAGATGTTAGTCGGGGGACCAGGCATCAAAGAAGGGCCTGACGGACCTGCCGTTTGAGGGTGGTTGTCTTTTTGGGGTCTCCCTGGATGAGATCATCAAGGATTACACTGGGGGGAAGAGTTTGTTCCTCCCAGAGCCTAAAAGGGGCAAGGAGCCCTGGCGTACTCAAAAGAGGTTTTTTGTGCGCCATGTGCCTCGAACAAGGTCTCTCAGCCCGCTAAGGCCAGAAGCGTCCCTGGCAGCGTAAGGCTGAGAAGGCGGAGGAGAAGTCCTCCTCCGCATGATGGGTCGTCCCTGCCCATTGTTCGGGTGGGGGGACGGCTCTTGCGGTTCGCGGACCGGTGGACCTCTCGGATATCTGGGTGCACGAGGTGGTTTCGTCCGGGTACAAGATAGAGTTCCGTATCCAGTACCCCGGACAGGTTCTTCGCCTCCAATCTGAGGCTTCCCCCGGGGCGACGGCAGGCCCTGTTAGGGGCCGTGCAAGTCCTGCTCCATCAGGGGGTGATTGTTCCGGTCCCCTCTGCAGAACATTTCCGCGGTTTTTATTCAAATCTTTTTGTGGTTCTGAAAAAAGATGGGGTCAGGTCTGTCTTGGACCTGAAGGCTCTCAACCTCTTTGTGAGGGCACGGAAATTCAGAATGGAATCTGTCCGCTGTGTGGTGGCGGCGCTTTGTCAGGGAGACTTCTTGGCCTCCTTGGATATCAAGGACGCGTATCTGCACGTGCCCATATGTGCGCGCCACCAGCGCTTTCTGCGCTTTGCGGTAAGGGATCTCCACTACCAGTTTGTGGCCCTTCCGTTCAGTCTGACCTCAGCCCTACGGGTCTTCACCAAGCTCCTCGCCCCAGTGCTGGCTCTGCTGCGGCAGAGGGGCATAGCAGTGGTGGCATATCTCGACGACCTCCTCCTGCAGGCGGAGTCGGCCTCAGCCTTGAGGGACAGTGTGGACATCACACTGTCCTGCGGGACTTGGCTGGGTGATCTACCTTCCGAAGTCGGTACTGACTCCGTCTCGCCGGTTGGAATATCTGGGCTTGGTCCTGGACACGGTGCGGGCAAAGGTGTTTCTCCCTGCCGCCAAGGTGTTGACACTCCAATTTGCGGTGCGGGCCCTGCTGTCCCAGCGGTGGTCCTCTCTCAAATTTTGCATGAGGGTGCTGGGGCTGATGGTCTCCACCTTCGAGGCGGTGCCTTATGCCCAGAGTCACACCCGGTCCCTGCAGCGAGCAATTCTGCTGCTGTGGGACAAGTCTCCGTTATCCCTGGATCGAGTGATCAGGTTGGATCACCGGACCCGAGGTTCCCTTACCTGGTGGCTGCAGGCCCCAGCCTTGGGGCTGGGGAAGTCGTTTCCACCCGTGGAATGGACGGTGGTCACGACGGATGCCAGCCTATCCAGCTGGGGCGGGGGGTCCTGGGGCTGTTGTCAACCCAAGGTTGCTGGTCCCCGGAGGAGTCCCGTCTCTCGATCAATGTGCTGGAACTTCAAGCGATCAGGCTTTGCCTCTCCCACTGGTCGGGGAGGTTGCACAGTCATCCTGTTCGGGTCCAGTCTGACAACGCCACGGCTGTGGCTTACGTGAATCATCAGGGCGGAACGAGGAGTGCGGCAGCAGCGTCAGAAGTGGCCCACATTCTGAGGTGGGCAGAGCTTCACGTGTCAGCAATCTCCGCCGTTCACATTCCGGGCGTCGAAAATTGGCAGGCGGACTACCTCAGTCGCCAGAGGCTGGATCAGGGAGAGGTGGTCCCTGCACCCGGAGGTGTTCCGCCAGATTTGTCAAAAGTGGGGCACGCCAGACGTGGACCTACTGGCGTCCCGGCTCAACCGGAAGGTGCAGGCCTACGTGAGCAGAACAAGGGATCCGTTGGCAGACACAGCGGATGCCCTCCTGGCTCCGTGGTCTCGGTACCGACTGCTCTATGCCTTCCCTCTGCTTCCGCTACTTCCACGCCTACTGCGCAGGATAGAGGCCAAAGGGATCCCAACCATTCTGGTAGCGCCAGATTGGTACGCCGACGTGGTGCGTATGGTGGTCGATGTTCCCTGGCGGCTCCAGCTTCGCGAGGACCTACTTTCACAGGGACCCATTTTGCACCCTGCTTTACCCTCGCTGGCTTTAACGGCCTGGCTATTGAGTCCCAGGTGTTAAAAGATAGGGGACTCTCTGAGTCTGTAATTCCCACTATGCTCAAGGCGCGTAAGGCCACTTCGCATAAGATCTATCACCTCACCTGGAAGGCTTACATTGCCTGGTGTGAGGCGGGAGGATGGAACCCCCGTTCTTAGTGGCTCGGGTGCTGGCCTTCCTTCAGCAAGGCCTAGATCACAAGTTGGCATTGAGCACGCTTAAGGGGCAGATTTCTGCCCTGGCGATTCTTTTTCAGCATCACTTGGGACCTTAATCTGGTCCTTTCAGTGCTTCAGAAGCCGCCTTTTTCGAAAATATCAGGGAAATCTCCCTGCAGCTGCTTTCTCAGAAAGTGGCCTTCCTGGTGGCGATTACATCCGCTAGGCGGGTGTCTGAGCTGGTGGCTCTGTCCTGTAGGTCCCCGTACTTGGTCCTACATAAGGACAAGGCAGTTTTGCGCCCTTCTCCTTTCTTCTTACCGAAGGTGGTCTCCTCCTTTCACATCAATGAGGACACTGTCCTCCCTTCGCTGTGTCTGCGCCCGTCTCATCCTAAGGAGGTTGCTTTGCACTCCCTGGATGGGGTTAGGGCTCTGCGGGTGTATCTGGCGGCCACGGCCTCTTTTCGGGGGTCGGATGTGCTTTTTGTTGCAGTAGATGGTCCGCACAAGGGGATAGCGGCCTCATCGGCCACTATTTCCCGTTGGATACGACAGACGGTGACCCGTGCGTATGCTGTTCAGGGCCAGGAGCCCCCCTTTCCGGTCACGGCTCACTCTACCAGGGCGATTAGTACTTCCTGGGCTTTCCGAGATCAGGCGTTGGTTTCTCAGGTGTGCAAGGCGACCACTTGGACCTCGGTGCACACTTTTTCAAAGTTTTACAGAGTTGATGTTGCAGCGTCCTCAGGTGCTGCTTTTGGCTTCAAAGTTTTGCAGGCGGTGGTGTGAGGCGCGTCTGGCACCTCCCGGAGACCTCTTCTGTTGGGTACTATGGTTGTTGCCCACCCCTCGTTGTGACACTGCTTTGGGACATCCCCACATGTCAAGAATAAGAGGCTACGTCCGTCAATGAACGAAAGAGAAAATAGGATTTTTTGACTTACCGTAAAATCCATTTCTCTGAGTTCATTGATGGACGCAGCACCCACCCCTCTTTGTTTGAGTTTGTACTGCTTGTTACGAACCGTGTTGCTGAGCAGGGCAGGAGAGGTTATGCCTAGTGAGGACTGCCCCCTGGGAGGGGCTGTGTCTGCTTTTAGCTGAACTACGTTCTGCCTAGTCCACTCCTAGTGAAAGCTGCATAAACCCCACATGTCAAGAATAAGAGGCTGCGTCCGTCAATGAACTCAGTGAAAAGGATTTTACGGTAAGTCAAAAAAATCCTATTTTTGTACCATATCAGAGGATTTTTTTTACCTAGGTTCATTATTTTGCATTTAGAAATGTTGAATGACAATATACACTGCTTTAGCCAATCTACCAACAATTCCAAATCTATGTTCTGTGTTAGACACCTCCAGGGATATCAACCCTATTACACACCTTTCTGTCATCTACAAAAAGACATACCTTACCCACCAAACCTTCAGTTCTATCCCTTATATATAGATTAAATAGTACAGGACCTATTACAGAGCCTTGTAGTACACCTCTAGTGACTGGTCTCTGTTCTGAATGAACCCCATTTACAACCACACTCTGGTATCTAACCTTTAGCCAACTATGTTTATTAGGTACTCAAACAAGTTAGAGATTTAAGAAGTTTTGAGCTCATTATTTTCATGTAAAACTACATAAATGAAGTAGTAAAAGTTTTTGGCATTAGTATTTTACTTTAAAGCCCCGCTCCAGAAAACTATAAAAGTATCCCTTGCAGTGGGTCTGTGCCTGTACTGCAAGGGTTAATTACTTTATTTAGGCACAAGCAAAGGGACACAGAGAAGATTTACCTTTTTTTCCCCTCTCTGCTCCCCACCGCTGCTAGACCGGTTCCTGTGGCATATTCTCCCCTATGCTCCACTAGTCTAAGGTCCTGACATCCTCAAGACCAGTGTAGGGTCCATAGCTCTGCACTAGACGTGAGGACATTAACCCATTCAGATCCGTGCTATTGCCGAAGTACGGCTCCAGCGCGGATCTGAATTTTCGGATGGACGTCCATGGACATCACAGGCGGCAGTGCGCCCGAGACCCGCGATCCCCTGTCAGACCTGCAGAACGGGGAACCACTGATGTAAACACGGCAGTTCTCCGTTCTGTTACGGGGGACATACCAGATCTACTGATCCCTGTCACTGGGATCAATTAGATCTGTTCTGTCCCGACCAGTCCTGCCCCCCCCCCCCACAGTTAGAACACAGTTAACCCCTTCACTGCTCCCTGCAGGTTAACCCCTTCACTGCCAATGACATTTACACAGTAATCAGTGGGCATTTAAATTTCTGATCGCTGTATAAATGTCATTGGTCCCAAAAAAGTGTCAATGTCCGACATGTCCACCCCAATAAAAATCGCAGATTGCTGCCATTACTAGTGAAAAAATAAATAAATAAAACACCATAAATCAATTCCCATAGTTTGTAGACGTGATAACTTTTGCGCAAACCAATCAATATATGCCGATTGCGTTTTTTTTTTTTTACCAAAAATGTGTAGAAGAATATATATCGGCCAAAACTGTTGAATCTTTTTTTTTTTTTTTTGGATATTTATTATAGCAAAAAGTAAAAAATATTGTCCTTTTTTCAAAATCATCGCTCTTTGTTTATATCGGCGATCATAAATGACGCAGAGGTGATCAAATACCACCAAAAGAAAGCTCTATTTGTGGGAAAAAAATGATATAAATTTAGTTTGGGTACAACGTCGCACGACCACGCAATTATTCAAAAGGCAACAGCGCTGAAAGCCGAAAATTGGTCTGGGCAGGAGGGGGGTTTAAGTGCCCAGTAAGCAAGAGGTTAAAGGACTGTCCACCGCTGTAGTGTATAAGGAGCGCCATCTGCCAGAGGGTCAGGTAAGTAAAGGCACTTCTCCTCTCCCCTAGACAAAACAAGCAGTTAACCCTTGCAGTATAGCAAATTGGAATTCAACTGGGTCAAATATCAACCGTTCAAATTCACCAAATAGCCATAACAAAGTAAGCAGCAATTATGACTTTAACTTTGGTACATTGATAAAATCTTCAAATTCATTTGTTCCCAATTTGGAAAAAGAAGGAATATGGTGGACAACATGTATTTGTAAGAATCTGCAATCATCTGTTAGGTTTGCCCTAAATGACAACTGTTGTCATGTTCCCTTAGTGGTTTTAATGGCATTTTGGTGTATCTGAACATTTAGAATAATATGGAACTTTGAACCCTAGCTGCTGTCTTAATATATTAGGCTACATTCGCTATGACTGCAGGTGTCCAGTGGCCACAGCTATTCGCCTCTCTTTGCACAGCCAGCGAATCCCTGCGGAGATCACTGCAGTACACAGATGACAGGTGCAGGAAATTCCTGTCTGTGCAGAGAGCAGCGAATAGCTTTGGACGCTAGCAACCTGTCATAGTGTATGGGGAAGGCAGCTGCACCTACCTGCTGAGAACCGCAGAAGGATCTGCCGCTACAATTCGCACCGGCCCTAATTGCTGGTGTGAATGTAGCCTTAGATATAGGCCTGTTCAATGGAATATGGTCACCTGACCATGTATTTGTTTTACTGTATTACAAGTTTCACTTTTAAATTGCATATTTATAGAAATGCTATACTACACCACCTTATTTTTAATGATTAAAGCAAGCACAATAGATTTGCTCGTATAAATAATTTACAGAACAGTAGCAGGTAAGGATGTGCCATGACATATCCCAACATGTGCTGTATATAAATATATATAGCTGGACTTTCTATTTTCTCATCAAAGCAAAACTGGAGGCAAACTTTTTATTAAAATCTCACGAGATGTATGTCCTTTTTTAATATTCACACTTTCATTCAGGCTGGATAGTACAGCACTCATTATACTTCTGGCCCACTGCAGCTTTCATACACAGCCACAATGTTGTTTTTCCCTTCTTTCCCTTTCCCATTGACAGAATGCCTTAAATAAAGCGCTTCCAACGTTCCTTTCGTTTGCAGTACAACATTGTAATCTTGTGACTCACTCATTATTGCAACTTGACTTTGAATGAGGCTCAGCAGAGCCAGAATTACCATTTGTTGCTACCCCTTGTAAACATAGGGCTGGTAGAGGAAGGCTTCCATCACTGGTTTCTTGAAACACGTCTAACTGCTGCTGGAGCCCTGAGACCTGTTTTGGGAAGTGCCAGTGCCCCCCAATCCCCCCAAGATATAGCTTTGGATCAGCAGCAGTAGACAAGCAGTGGAAGAGAGAGGATGATTTAGCTGCATGACAAATGGTATCAAGATACTTAGGAATACTAAAAATAAAATCAACACATAGAACCCATGGTCCAAGGCGATCATAACATCCATGGATAGAACACCTGCCTGGATGGGACTTGTGGGGGAAACCTGTAGCCAGATCCTAAAGAAGATCAAACATTGCAGCGCTAAATAAATGCATATAAACAAAGTGCACAAGTAATGAAGTCCCAAATGAACTGATGAATGGCAACCGTGTCCAAAAATGATATTTATCTATGTCCAAAGTACCTTCAATCAGTCTTCTGTGACCATCACCACAGTGAGTATATTACATCAAGGGTGCTATGAATCTCTCCACCGAATGAGCAAAATGCACACTCACCACAAGGCTGTGCTACCAGGTGATAAGCAGCAATATAATCCACCACAGAACTGGGCACAGTTCCCACCATAATACAGTAGCATATTGTACTTTGGCTTTACGTGACCACTCCATAAGTATGAGTGCAGAGGATCGCTCCTAACAGGGAATTAAGTGAGAAGCTGACCATATCTGTAGGAAACCGTGTCCAGTTGTTCTCTGATGGATTATGCTTTATTGCTGCTTATCACTTGGCAGCACATCCTTGTGGTGAGTGTGCATTTTGCTCATTCGCTGGAAGAGATTCATAGCTCCTTTTAATGTAATATATACTCGCGGTAGTCACAGAAGACTAAGGCTGCATTCACACTTGAGCATATCGTTTTCAGGCGTTTTGCAGCATTTTTGTACAGGCGTTTTGAGGTCCAAAGGTCACCAATGTAAAAAGCAGTACATGTACATGTAAAACGCCTGTAATCTGCCTAAAAAGAAGCTCATGTACTTTTTTGAGCTTCAGGTGACAGAACGCTCATATGTGAACAGGGCCCATTTAAATGAATGGGATTTTGCTTGCTGGGCATTTTGGAACTTTTGAGATGAGCGTTTTACGAGCTGAAAACGCTCAGGTGTGAATGGGGCCTTATTGAAGCTTTCTTGGACACTGTTGTCATTCATTATTTCATGTGGGACTTCATTATTTGTGCACTTTTTTTAAATTTTTTGCACTGTTTATATTCATTGATTTATTTATTAAGCGCTGCAATTTGTTTGCTTTTTTTATGAGGGCAAAGGTGTATTAACCCTTATTGCTAGCGGATGAAGTTCTTATTTTTATTTTAGCGCTGACCATACATTTTTTTTGTTTATACCCTAAAGAAGAAGTGAACACCGTTTTATATTTTGTCCTAATATTCCAAACACAGTTGCGTTAAGGGTCCGTGCGAACGGATGTCAGAGTGCAGCGCTATTTACCTACAGAGACGCCCACCGGTAATCATTCTTGGAGCTTATCTGTCGCTGCATCTTAATAATTTCGAGAGCAGCAGCTGCAAGGTTTTAATTTATATTAGGCCCTGTTCACACTGTTGCAGTGCATTTACTGCATCCACATTTTTCTGCATGTTAACATTCATTGCATTAAGGCAGCCTATTTATTTGAATGGGCTTCCTAAAGCACCAATAAAAGTGAATCCTTTTGTATTGCAGAGCACTACAACACACAGTAGTAAGTTACTATGTGTTCTGTGCTGCAAATCACATCAGAATGAATGTGGTAACATAAGGTACCAAAACAACTCTGCTAGTGCACTCTGTGTGCCATGCTGTATGTTCACTATTTTGTACTGGCTCATTCCATATGCCATGCTGTAATTTCACGATTCTGCACTACTTTATTCTGTTTTCTATGGTTGTACTTTCCCTTTTCAGCAATACCTTTCCATATAGCATTCTGGACATTCCCTATTTTGCGCTGCCTTGTTAGGTGTAGTTTTATACAACGTACACTTAATAAAATGTTTGCTGTGGGACCCTGTTATTTTAGCAATGCCCCTGAAGCTGTTCCTTCCCCCAAGCCATTTGAAAAGACGAGGACTGCAAAAAGAGAAATACACAGTATTCCTGTGGTTAGTAAGGTTTATGGCACAAAAATGAGTATAGCATCCAGTTATGCCTTAGACCTCAAAAATTAATAAGTCCTTAAAACAGTGGTTCTCAACTCCTATCCTCGGGACCCACTAACAGGCCAGGTTTGCAGGAAAACTGAAATACATAACAGGTGATATAATTTGCTGCTGAGTGATTGCAGTATTCTAGTCTGCATCTCCAAAAGGTAATACTTAAAATCTGGCCTGTTGGTGGGTCCTGAGGACAGGAGTTGAGAACCACTGCCTTAAAAAGACCACTAGATGGGAATAGTACCACTTACTGCGGCTGCAGCACTTCCCAGATATGGGAACTTTGGTGACCCTATAGATATATAGTGAAGGAGAGAGAGGGTGACACCATCTAAGTGTAGATTTCCTTGATAGATTAATAAAAACACAAATGTATGCACTCACTGTGATCAGGAAAACACTGGCATAGCAAGTGGCTTTGGTCCAGTATGTCCACCTTGGAACTGATCGTCTGCTTGAGGAAAAAGACTGGTGTCTGTCCACAGAGTTCCATAGGGATGTGGCCATGCTGGGCATAGTATAGCCAGAAAGGGACTGGGCAGGTGGAATGCAGCTCACTGGGGCTTCCAGAGCTGTAACAGGAGAGTGGTACAGGGAAGCGGCTGGTGCTCTGTAGAAACCGATGATGTTGCATGCGATATATGTGGGGGAATGGCTATGCGTTTTGGGTCCATTTGTCAAGCCCACTAATGTTCTGGAAAGGAAGCTAGCTATTCTTTAGCGGTCGCTGCAGTGGAAACTATGGGACTATATGGCTTAGCAAGCCTGGATGAAAAATAAGGATTGTGTACTCAAAATAAATTAATGTGCAAATATATATGCAATCAAATTAATGGGAATTCATAAATATGATAATATAATAGAGATGGACTTCATGGTGCAGTCTGCCCAGAAACAAAAGATTGCTTACTCAAAATAGGCAGACATGCAAATATATGTGCAATAAAATTAAAGGGCATTCATAAATACAATAAATGATAAATATTTTAAAAAAATGTTACATCATCATTCATGAGAATATAAACACCCAAAATGATGACTATGCATCTATATACCTTGCGAAATAGACGAGCTGTTGGGCATATGGGTTGTGATTATAAATGTGGTTGACCTCCAAAGTCCCATTGTTAAATTGGCATTACTGGGCGCAAATTGTGTGCCCATTGCTGTGCCTTTCACAGACTATCTCAATATATTGACCATTTTCTACAGACATTAGTCATGAAATTACCATCACACATTAGGGTCTCTACCCATCTGATGGAAACCCTCCAACTCTAGCAATGGGAACAAACGTATTACTGGCTGTTTTAGATGTTAACTCCTTTATATACCTCCATCCCACATCAGACAGGCCTCTGGGCAGTAGAACATTACCTTTCCACTCAGTCTGAACTTCATTATAAACAGGCCCAGCTCATGCTTGAAAGCACATATTTTTGTTTAGAACACAACTGCTTTTGTTTTGAGAGTGATTACTATCTCCAATAATAAAACGGCACAGCAATGGGTATAAACTGTGCACTTAGATGGTGGCACGCACCCTCTCTTTGTTGATATTCCTGTGGTTAATTACCATAAAATGTAATCTAAAATCCTCTTACTATAAAACTACAACACTTTGGCCTCATATTTGACTGCTGCACAACCATTGCTGTGAGACAATTCCCTACATTTCAATGCAGTTATTGGCTCTTCCTGTCTCAGACTTGAATTTTGGAAAGTTCCCAGGTATACTCATCACAGGCTTGCCCCCCAGTATTTATTTTACCTCTGACAAAATCCACGCCAGGAGAACAGCAGAGAACAAATAGCAAGGAGATCCCACAACGACATTGTGCACTTCCAGGTCCACAGGAAACATGACTGGCAGACCGGGATCTGCTAAAGCAGACATGGTGACAGCTGGGAGTCTAATCTCAGCTGCAAAATATGATCAGGCACACACATCGGAGGGGGGTGTCACCATTGGGTATCTTCACCCTTTCACTGGATGACCTTCCCCTGAAACTGGGTCTTAGATATACTGTAAGATATTAATGTAGAATGTATTGAAGCTTTATTAAAAACTAAGGAGCAATATTGTTTTTTATGTTTATCATAGTTTAGATCCATCTTGGTCCTCCAATATAAGCCAAATTTTGTCAGGATCCATCTTCAATGGTGCTGGCTGTATGTATAAAATCATATTCCGATTTGTACCAGCTCCTTGTGCTTTTTATAATCAGCAAGAGAAATGTAGGATGAATCTAGCTAGTAGGAACACAACCAGCAATAAAAACTTGATGCTTCCCTACTCTCTTGAAATCTCTTTTTTGGAGTTTTTTTCTTCTTACTCATGATGTAAGCTAAAATCTTCCTGCTTATTTACAGGAAATGATAGGAAATATCTCCCAAAACATTTTCTAGTGGCGAATGTTTTGTTTGTTTAATTTTGCTGTCTGTGTACTATTGGGGAAATTTCCCTTCACTTCCTGTCCCAGAGACAGGAAGTTAGACAAAATCTCACGGAGTGAGGGGAATTCACCTTAGACAGCTGTCCCTTTTGAAAGATTTCCCCTTACGACTTATTACCTTTTGTCAGCCAACATTAAAATTTAGCATTTTCCCTGTTTTTCTTCAGAGATAATGGTCACCAGTACAAATAGTAGTGTAGCCTCCACGTGGAGACATAGACTGCAATTATAAATTTGATAGAGGGTCTAATCTTTCCCCATTTTAACCACGTCAAGACCGCAATATGTATATATACATTGCGGCATCAAAGTGGTTTACCGGGATTATGGCTGAAGATATTGGCCATAACCCTGTTTTTTTTTTTTCTTTTTCAGCTGGCGGCTGGCTTTCACATGAAATTGTACTGAGTGGCTCATGAGCCGCTGGAAAGCTTTCAGAAGCGACAGGAAGGGACGTCCCCCCACTCACTGGTGTTTTTTTTTAGGCTAACAATTTTTACCGGCATGCCAGAGAAATGATACAACGATGCAGCCAGCTGGTCACAGAGGTGTTAAAAGACCGGATCGTCTTTGATCACCTCTATGACTGTGGAGGACCGGAGCGATGTCACTTCCGGGGTGGAAGTAAACCATTTTTTTTAAAGCAAAAGATCAAAGATTAAAGTTTTTTTTTTTTTCCTTTTAAAGGTAAAGGAGAGATTTGGGGTCTTTTTGACCCCAGATCTCTTCATAAGGAGGAACTGTGTCATCCTTATTTCTATTACAAGGGATGTTTACATTCCTTGTAATAGGAATAATCGTGATATAAAAAAAATAAATAAAGGGACAGGGTCTCCCGGAAGTTCAGCTCCCCTCCTCCTTCCACCAACGCCGGGCCATTCAGAAAGTACAGTGCGCTTCGTGCATGCGCAGTAGGGAACTGGCTATGAAAGCCGCAAGGCTTCACTGCCGGTTTCCCTTATGAGGAATGGCGGCAGCAGCACCTGAGAGCCGAATGAAAGATCGGCTGAGGTGCTGACATCGCGGGATCCATGGACAGGTAAGTGTCCTAATAAAAGTCAGCAGCTACAGTATTTGTAGCTGCTTACTTGTAATTTTTGGAGGGGAGGCTCCGCTTCAAGTATTGTAGTTTGTCACCATTCCATAAGCGTGCACAATTTCAAAGCATGACATGTTAGGTATCTATTTACTTGGCATAACATTGTCTTTCATATTTGGGGTTTATAGTGTGTTTAGATTTTTTTTAAAACAAATTAAAGTGTATTTTTTCAAAAATAATTGCATTGGAAAACCGCTGTGCAAATACCGTGTGACATAAAAAATTGCAGCGATTGCCATTTTATTCCCTAGGGCTGGGGTCAGCAACCCACCAATCGCGGGCTACCTGTCGACCGCAGGTAGGTGACAGGCAAACCGGGAGCAGGTCGTGCCGCCGACCCCGCTACTGCTAGTGCTGGTCCTTCTCTTTCCGCCCCCAGACTCCTCCGCCACACCTTCGGTTCTTCTCTCTCCCTCCCCTCCAGCCTCCTCCGGTGCTGTGAACAGCGGAGAGTGAGAGGCAGCACAGCCCAGGGCGGGGGAGGAGCAGGCAAAGTTATCTTTTCAAGTTAACCCGCAGGTGATTGGTTGCTAGGTCCTAAGCAACCAATCACCATTATGTTAATATTAAAAGTCACTCTACCAGCTTCTGCTCCTGCCCCCTGTACAGAACTGTGCTGCTTCTCTGTCTCCTGTGTGCACAGGTAGGATGCTATGGGGGTAAGAGGACACTAGTGTGTGTGTGGGGGGGGGTGATGTGAAGGGGCAGTGGACACTGCTATGGGGGTGGCCCTGCCCATAGCGGTGTCCTCTACCACACTTCACATCACCCCCCCCCCC
>BLSH010024490.1:125319-150813 GCA_018402905.1 Glandirana rugosa | reverse complement strand
AGAATGCTGGTTCCCAGGCTGTCATGCTGATGCTCTGGCTTCAATGCAAATACAGAGATAAGGAATTCTGGAACTTATCCTTATCGCCAGGCAAGTTACACTTTAAAATGAGGCCCAGCCGCGCACAGGCGGTGGTCGGGAGTCGCAGGAGTATACTGCACCACCATTGCAAGATTTGGGACCTGGCACTAGCCAAAGCACGAGCACCGGCCACGCATGCACACACACCACTTTGGGGTAATACAAATCTCCCAGAACTCTTCGCCTTACCAGAATCTAAAGTGTGGGCTGAGAGAGGGATAGTTTACTTGTCACAAGTGTATGACCAAAATGGGCTTAAACAATTTCAGGACCTCAAGACAACCTTTGACCTACCCAACAAGCTGTTATTTCGTTTCCTCCAGCTCCGCCATGCACTCAGATGCCAGTTTCCTGAACACGCCCCTGATACAGCGCCACTGTACTTGGCAGAGGTATGCCTGGGGAATGACTCCAAAAATCTTATCTCCTTATGCTATGATGCCCTTATTAAACCAATGACTGAAGGACAGGTGGGCGTCGGATGTGGGCGAGCTGGAGGAGGACGAATGGTCAGATGCGTTGGAGGCGTGCAGGAGGGTGTCCCCGAAACTCTCAGACAGGCTTACACACCTGTATATCCTACATAGGACATACATGACCCCGGCCCGTATAAGAAAATACACACCTCAGTATGATCCCCGCTGTCCCAGATGTGGAGACCAAAATAGCTCTTTTTTTCATTTAATCTGGTCTTGTCCGGCCATACAAGAATACTGGACACAAATAGTCACCTTCCTGCATGATAAAATGGGCTCCCCACTCACGGTGTGCCCAAAGCAATGTATCCTGGCCATACTCCCAGACCTGGAAGAAAACAGATACCAACATATCTTTCTACAAGAAACCACTCACAGTGCCAGACTGCTGATAGCCAGGAAATGGCTCAGACCTGAATCGCCTACACTCGGTGAGTGGATCGCCACGGTCAACCAAACACTACCATATAAGCAGGTGCTTTATAAGCAAAGAAATTGCTCACACAAATACCACAAAATTTGGGACAGATGGTTGGAATCCGCAGATACTCCGGATGACCCCAACGTGGCCCCGGGGTAGAGAGGGGTGCTCACTGCCTATAACTTTTAGATAACCCCCACAGGCTCTACTTCACATCAGTCCTCGGCCGTTTGACTTGCGCATTCTCACCTTGTATGTGTCTATTATGTGATCATTATGTTTGCTGAGATCTGTAACATGCTATGACAGTTAAAGTGACGTCTTCAATTCTTTATGTTTATATGACATGCATTAATTTTTCAATAAAGAACAACGTTTTTACAACTAAAAAAAAAAATGAGGCCCAGCGATGGCAAATCTGGAGGGCTACTGGTTGCCTACCCCTGCTCCAAGGTGGATGTAGAATAAGCCCTAATGCAGTGTACTGGTGTGAGCTAAAACAATAAAAAAAAAGAAAAAAATACTATTTTTCTTTGTCCTCGCGTTGCATAATCCTGCCACTGTGAATGAGCCCCAATGGAAAATAGACAAGTGTGACCCTCATAGACACAATGTGGCCTCTTCAAGATTCATTCTGCTCACTGTATCATTGAAATGGGACATGTATTGGGTTTAAGTCTATGTGTGTGTTTCCAGAAAGCAGCTAGGGAGTCTCACTATGATAAAACACATATCAACACCAACATATAACACAAATCATGGACACACACCTCATACAAAACTCACCTCCTCCAGCTCTGCTTCCTGGCTGTCATGTGACTGTCACATGACATCCTCCTCCTCCTGCCTGGATGTGCTCGCCGCCTCCTGGTCATGTGACCCCCCCTCCGTGCTGGAGGGTTTCCCCCTCCCCCTCCTGAGCTGTCATGACACACTGAGCATAGAGGAGAGATCAGCTCATGTTATGGCTGCCAGCACTGTGCAGATAGAGAAGCAGAGAGTGTATTATGAATATATATTATCTTACATTAGGCATGTTGGTAAATGCCATGTGATGATATATTGGGAAGAATAAAAATAAATGATGTGTAAATATGATGAATACAGTGAAGTGTTTATTAGAAATATTGGGGGGGGTGTATGTTCTGTCAGAAAAGGAATTTATAGAACATACATGTCTGATCACTAAAATGTCACATGTATGTTTATGCAATATACACACACAATATATATACAGTATCGCACAAAAGTAAGTACACCCCTCACATTTTTGTAAATATTTTATTCTATCTTTTCATGTGACAACACTGAAGAAATTACACTTTGCTACAATGTAAAGTAGTGAGTGTACAGTATAACAATGTAAATTTGCTGACCCCTCAAAATAACTCAACACACAGCCATTAATGTCAAAACCTCTTGCAACAAAAGTGAGTACACCCCTAAATCAAAATGTTCAAATTGGGCCCAACGTGTCAATATTTTGAGTGGACACCATTATTTTCCAACATTGCCTTAACCCTCTTGGGCATGGAGTTCACTAGAGCCTCACAGGTTGCCACTGGAGTCCTCTTCCACTCCTCCAGGATGACATCACGGAGCTGGTGGATGTTAGAGACCTTGCGCTCCTCCACCTTCCGTTTGAGGATGTCCCGCAGATGCTCAATAGGGTTTAGGTCTGGAGACGTGCTTGGCCAGTCCATCACCTTTACCCTCGGCTTCTTTAGCAAGGCAGTGATCATCTTGGAGGTGTGTTTGGGGTCATTATCATGCTGGAATACTGCCCTGCGGCCCAGTCTCTGAAGGGAAGGGATCATGCTCTGCTCTGGTATGTCACAGTACATGTTGGCATTCATGGTTCCCTTAATGAACTATAGCTCCCCAGTGCCATGACACTTCCACCACCATGTTTGACTGTAGGCAAGACACACTTGTCTTTGTACTCCTCACCTGGTTGCTGCCACACACGCTTGACCCCATCTGAACCAAGTTTATCTTGGTCTCATCAGACCACAGGACATGGTTCCAGTAATCCATGTCCTTAGTCTGCTTGTCTTCAGCAAACTGTTTGCAGGCTTTTTTGTGCATCATCTTTAGAAGAGGCTTCCTTCTGGGACGACAGCCATGCAGACCAATTTGATGCAGTGTGCGGTGTATGGTCTGAGCACTGACAGGCTGACCCCCCCCACCCCTTCAATCTCTGCAGCAATTCTGGCAGCACTCATACGTCTATTTCCCAAAGACAACCTCTGGATATGTCGCTGAGCACGTGCACTCAACTTCTTTGGTCAACCATGGCGAAGCCTGTTCTGAGTGGAACCTGTTCTGTATGGTCTTGGCCCCCATGCTGCAGCTCAGTTTCTTGGCAATCTTCTAATAGTCTAGGCCATCTTTATGTAGAGCAACAATTCTTTTTTTCAGATCATCAAAGAGTTCCTTGCCATGAGGTGCCATGTTGAACTTCCAGTGACCAGTATGAGAGAGTGAGAGTGATAACACCAAATTTAACACACCTGCTCCCCATTCACACCTGAGACCTTGTAGCACTAACAATTCACATGACACCGGGGAGGGAAATGGCTAATTGGGCCCATTTTGGACATTTTCACTTAGCGGTGTACTCACTTTTGTTGCCAAAGGTTTAGACATTAAAAGCTGTGCGTTGAGTTATTTTGAGGGGACAGCAAATTTACACTGTTATACAAGCTGTACACTCACTACTTTACATTGTAGAAAAGTGTCATTTCTTCAGTGTTGTCACATGAAAAGATAGAATAAAATATTTACAAAAATGTGAGGGGTGTACTCACTTTTGTGAGATACTGTATATAGCCAAAGCTGAGGCCCCATTAGAAATACTTGGCTAGGAATCATCTTTCCTGTTGTGTAACCCCACTCCTATCATACAAACACCATAGTTATTCTCTTATATGCATACGATGTATACATAGTTTGAATTTCTGCATAATTTTTTTATGTCATTCAGTGGTCCAGAAGAACCCACATTCATATTGTGAATAAAGACTTTCAAAAAGACTGACAGTGACCAGGGCTCCGTCCAAATAATACTTGGTCATGTGAAAAAGTTGGTATACCCAATGGGACTTGTTGACTTTGTCAACATATTTCAAAAGGAAAACATTAGATCTTTATTCAAACAGTGCCTACAAATAACTGTGATATATGTGAATAATAATGCAAGGAAAATGTGCCTTTTCAATCATTTATTCAACAAAAATAATGTACTGTAGAAAAATCAGGTACACCCTTGGTCTTAGCTGGTAGTAGAAATTACTTTCTTTAGGAGTTTAGCATTTCTGACTTCAACTTTGGATACATTTGTGACCCCTCTCCCATGCAAAATTCCTTTAGTTGCAAGATTATTTGCAGAAATTACCCTTTTCAAATCCCCAAATAACATTTAAATAGGATTCAAATCAAGACTTTGACTTGACCAGTCTATAACGCTCTTTCTTTTTTGGGCCATCCATTGTTGGATTTGCTAGTATGCCTTGGATCATCAATACGTTTAACCTCCCTGGCGGTCTGATTATGTCAATATTTTGAATGTCAAAGCGGTACATTGTTTTCCATGGAAATTTGTTTTTTGATGTTGTAGGCCTGTAATTCTTAGGAATAACTCACTTAAATCTGTCCAAACAAGAGTCTAATAGACATCCAGGGTATGATAAAGTTTGATACACAAAATCATAAATTATAATATAATAAATTATAAAAAAGAATAATGTAATAATAAATCAAATTCAATAACCAAAATCACTGAAATTTGTACAAGCGAATCACTACTGCTCAATTCTGATGTCGGTGTTCCGTCAGATTAGGTGACCTATCATATCTTGTAACAGAAGTGATGTTCCGTCGCCGCCATCTTGCTACACCCCACACTTGTCCACAGTAAGGATACAGTGAGAAGGCGGCAAGCGGACATCTTTTTTACAGCCACCGGAGTTTTGCATTGCACACTTATTTGTAACAGTAAACGGAGCTTATATAGTGACATACAGTATTTTCAAATCCATGAGACTGTTTTGATGTTGAATTGTAAAAGCAGCAATGTTCTGTCAGATCAGCAAACTTGTGAGATCAGCAGGCTTGCCGCTGCTTTTACAATTTAACATCAAAAGAGTTTCACGTATTTCTAAATACTCTATTTTATTATATAAAATCAGTTTATTGTTACAAATAAGTGAAAAATGCAAAACTCTGGTGGGTGTAATAAGATGTCCACTTCTCACTGTTCTGTACTGTGGGCGAGTGAGAGGTGTAGCAAGATGGCGGTAACGGAACATCACTTCCTTTCCAGGTCGCCTAATCTGATGGAACACCGACATTCGCCGGAGGCCCCAGCGGGAGGACATTGGGGGATCGTAGGGACAAGGTAAGTAACATTAGAGTGTAATCCCAAGTGTGGCTCGGGATTACCGCTTTTGGTACTGAAATTTAACCCCGAGCCACAATCGGGATTACCGCCAGGGAGGTAAAAGATTTATTTCAGATTAATCTTCACCATTCAAACAGATTTCCACACATTCTCATGAAGCACACTTGGATAGGATGCAGAATTCATATTTGACTCAGTGCCTGCAAGCTGTCCAGGCCCTGGAGCAGCAAAACAACCACAAAAATAACCTTTCCACCACCATGCTTCACTTCTGGTATGAGATTCCTCTCTTAAAATGCTGTCTTGAGTCTGCTTCAAGTATGTGTACTTTGACAGTGGCCAAACAACTCTAAATCTTTGATTCATCAGTCCACAAAACATTGTTCCAATTTTAACTGCTTCCCGTCTGCCCACAGCCTATAAATGGCAGACAGGAAGCAGCACCGATGTGGGTTAATGTACCTGTATGTCAGCCCTCATTGGTGGCTCACAGAGTGCACACCCGGGAGCCCGGTGATCAGTGTGTCCCCCAGACACAGCGGATCACATTACTGCTGTGTCTGGGTGATCACATGCTCTTGTACCATGTGATTGCTGTGTCCAGCTGTAAAATTGTACATATCATCACAACTACTTTGTGCATCCAGGTGGATTATACCTTGTTTTTTTTCAGGACAAATTGGGCTTTCGTTTGGTGGTAAATGGAAAGGGATATCTCCTGATTTTTTTTTAATTAACAAAGGAAAACTGGCCCAAAATAGTAAAAAAAAATAGTTGTATTTAAATTTAGCTGTATATTTCTTGCTACTACCATAACCTTCCACCAAAGAACAACCCAAAATAAATTCTCCTGCTCCTGACGATTGCAGCGACATCACATATGTGAATCTTAGTTGTTCTACCCGTAGTACAACCCAAAACAAATAGTATGCATTTTGCGCTTTTTTTTACCCTACCAAAAACACACTGACACTAATACTAATTTAAAAAAGAAAATACTGTCAAAAAAAAAAAAAAAAATACTGCCTTGACTTTTGACCCTGACCTTGACCCAAACACTAACCCTGGCACTGACCTAGATCAAACCTTGACCTAGGTATTTTTGTGTATTTTTTTTTTTCACACACTTTTTTTTTCCTCTGCAAGGAGAGAGAGAGATACAATGTTATCTTTCGCCTCCATTCACAGAGAGAGTAAACACGGGGGGCGGGCTGCACAGTGACCGATCACTATTATAGCTAATCAGGGGCTATCACAGCAATCAGGTGACCGGGAATCAGGAGTTCCAGGTCCCGATCATTCGTACAGGGCCCGGGGCTCTCTGTGCTGGGAGGGAGAGAGATACACATATATGCGGCCCCACTGAAAAAAAAAAACCCAGTCCAGCGGGCCGCATATTTACTTACACTCGGCACCAAAGGGTTAATGTGTTTTGCTGTATATTTACTTCATTGGTTACTAGGACGAAGGCAGCCTGCATCCTAGTAACCAATGAGGCAAATCACACTGAACAGACAGTTGGCAGAGCCTAACGGGGAATTCTAGGAGAATAGTTTACAATCAAGTTTGCTTTGCCTGAGATTGACAGCAGTCATTCCATAGCCACTAATCAGTCCAATAGCAGCTTTGAAATCTTTCCACTGCCATCCACTGTCAATCAAAGGCAAAGGGGACATGACAAGGAACTTGTTTCAGAGTTCCCTTTAAGCCCGCAGGGATAGGGAACCTGTGGCTCTCCAGCTGTTGTAGAACTACATTCCCCATGAGGCATTGCAAGGCTGATGGATACAATTACTCCCAGAAGCATGATGGGAAATGTAGTTCTACAACAGCTGGAGAGCGGCCGGTTCCCTACCCCTGACCTGGCTTTGATCATCTAACAACTCAAATTTACACCCGCTGCACCTTTTGGGTGGGCTTCAGCTTGTATAAGAACAATGTGAACAGGGAGATTTTATGAAACTTTCAGCCAGCTTTCATAAGTCTTTTTGCAAGCTTCAGGTACAGTAGCTTTCTGTAAGCTTTTAACACCCCCTCCAGCTCCTGTTTGAAAATGTTATATACAGATCTTAAAGAATATGTAAACCCAACATTTCATATTCCTGATATGTGCCATGTACTTGTGTGAAAAAGTATCCTATTCTCTTTGTATTGCTTCCTTTGTGTGAAATCCCTGGTGATCCTGCCAGTACCTCTGCTTTCCTATCAAAAACTGACCCTACTAGGCATGAGAGCACATTGTGATCAGTTCTCTAGCTGTGCTGTGAACTCAACCTGCTCTCCTCCAATGATCAGACTTGTCCTGACATGCTTGCCCCAGCTGCACAGCCATTCAATGGGAAGATCCGTGTGCTGCTGTTTTTCCTCCCACAGCTGAGAACGGAGGGTATGTAAAGACATATAAAAAACGTATTTATAATGTTTTTATATATACATACAATTGTTTTGCCTTTTTATTTCTTAATGGGTTGTTTTACACGGTAAGGGTTCACATATAATTTAATGGGAGTGCTGGCTGTCACTTTAAGCAAGCTGCTAGAAGGCTTCAGCAGCCTTTCAACAAGCTTCAAGTAATGCTGAAGCCTGCTAGCAGCTTGTTTACAATGGCAATCAGCTGTCCCAATAGGATCTGTGTTCAACATTTACCATCTAGAGCTGAATGGTACTTTATAAGCTTCAGCAAAGCTCACTGAAAGATCTGCATATGCTTTGTAAAAGCTTGCTGCTCTTATACGAGCTTATGTGAAACAAACCTAAGATTAGTTCCCCATCAGGTCCACTTTGACAGTGATTGAGATCACACAGCAGTGGGCAGATTCCAAAGACTGAATACACACTGCAGTGCATTGTCAATCAAAATAAAGTGTCCAAGTGTAGTTCAATGGGTTGGGCACAGTGACAGGGAGGGTGTGAGGGAGCGCACTGGGGAAAGAATGTCCAGTGTGGGCACACCTTCCTCAGTGCAGACATGGGCAGATTCATGTATCTGCCTCTGACAGGTACATGAATTGTGCACAAGATCCGTCACTTTTGGTGCTGCTCCCTGGCGAAATTCTGAAGGGTGTCTACAACACCCTTTATGAATTCCTCAGAAGAAGGGGGGGGGTAGTTGCCCTAGGCCCACCAATGACCCTGATTCATGACTCACTGGCAGAGCTTGAGGGGTTGCAATAGCTCCCCTGCCAATGCTCCAGGGGACCCTGCGGCCTCCCTGTCATATTAGGTTTTACTGGACAGAGTGGAGTGGTGAAAGTTGAATAGACATGGCATGGCATGAGTGTGAATAGCAAGTGATGCTGGGGCGGGGAGGTTTCACAGGGTGGATACAGCAAAACTGTCAGAGAGTAGATGCGGGAGAGGAGTTTCTGTCAGATGATGGAAATGAGTGGATAGGATATTGCAGGATCAGGGGGGAGTCAGAGGGGTGGTAAGAGAGGAGCAGAGAGAAGAGATGTCACAGAGTTGGTGCTCCAGGAATAACAATGAAGAGGAGCAGAGTGGTGGTAGTGGGAGTGTCTGAGAGGTGGCGAAGGAGCGAAGCAGGTAGACAGCATTCCTGTCAGATTAAGAAGAACCAGCCTGAAGTGGCCTGACCCTGGGTCCACACTTGTGCGGGTGGTTGCCACTGCGGGACTACATCTGTTCTCGCACTTGCTACCACATGCCGATTACCATTACAACCCCTGTGACCTCTCAAGCTCTGCCAATGTTGAACGCCAGGTGGTAGTAGGTGGGGTCCCAGGTTTACTTTTGCATCCGGGCCCACAAGCTTCAATCTATGCCTCTGATGATTGTTATTATTTTACAAAGATTTTTCCACAGTGATAAGGTATAAGAAGAAATATTGCCCTATTTATAAAATAAACATACTGTATTTGTTCTAAGTTCACTAAAGCCTGCCTTTTGGAAGACTTACAGGGGCAAAGTGAAGTTTCTTTTGCTATAAATGAGGAATATCATATCGAGTCTGTGTATATAATTTACAAATACTGTATGTTGATTGCCTCTGTACTTAAAGCGTTTATTAACCCAACAAAAAAAAAAAACAGGTCCTTCTTCCCTAAATGTCGCACTAAACCATAAAGTGCATATCCTTATATAGTGCATATGTAGTGCAAAGGAAACAAATACAGTTCAATCATACAAACAATTGATCAAAACAAAAATTATCTTGATAAAGTGCAATGACAAATTGGAATTCATTAAACCAATTAAGGTAAATTACATAAAGTGCAAACGTGCATATAGTGACTTATTGAAAAAAAGGGATTGCAAAGCAAGGTTCATCAGCAGCCAATAATGTTATCCAGTTTATAAAATAGCGCTGATGACCCAACTAGAAATAGTGGGTCCATAGATTCCAGTAAGAGTACCTCATCTTGTTTCTCACTGGAGGTGTCACTTGGTGCTCGGTGGTGGAGGATCTGAGGAATCAGTCCAAGTTCCTATATATTTTTTCTCCATCTTTAAAGTATCCAGAACTTTCTCTTCTCTGGCTGTGGGAACTGTTAATTGCACATCACAAAGCTATTTTATAAACTGGATAACATTATTGGCTGCTGATGAACCTTGCTTTGCAGTCCCTTTTTTTCACTAAATGCATGTTTGCACTTTATGTAATCTACCTTAATTGGTTTAATGAATTTCAATTTGTCATTGCACTTTATCAAGATAATTTTTGTTTTGATCAATTGTTTGTATGATTGAACTGTATTAGTTTCCTTTGCACTACATATGCACTATATAAGGATATGCACTTTATGGTTTAGTGCAACACATTTGGGAATTATTTGTTACACTGTGTTTTTATCGCATGGTCTGTCGCAGCTTGGTGGTATTTTGACTCTTAGCGCGGTATGAACCCATTTTTAACCTTCTTCCCTAAAGCATGTTATACAGCACAGCACTTGTGCTGTGTCATTTGGCCCCCTGTATCACCTGAAATACCTGGCTAATCCTGCCTGGCTATACTTTCCCCACTGTACACTGACCACGATATATCAGGGCTGCCGAGCCCTGACACCGTTGTCAATGTGCGTGCCTCCATCAGCCACAGCCCTGCTCTCTGTCTCCTCCATCCTGCCCTCCCTCCCTCCCTCCCTCCCTCATGTCAGCGCCCGCCCCCTCTGCTCCTGCTACTCTCATATTTAACATTAAATGCTCCCATCCCCTCTGTATTAGTACAATAAGTTCCCCTGTGTCTGCGTTATATAATAAATATGCCTATCTGTAACTGATAACACAGCGGCTCCCTGCAATCATGTGACTCCTCAGCTCTGTCTCTCCTCTCCTCCCTGGCTGACGTCAGCGGCAGTGCTCGACCCCGCCCACTGAAAATATCAGCCGGACAGAGGAGAAGAGAGAGGAGGCAACTGAGAGCAGGAAGATGGTGTGTTATCGGTACAGATAAGAATATTTTTTATACAACACAGACACAGGGGAACTTATTGTTCTAATACAGAGGGGATGGGAGCATTTTATATAAGTGGCTTAACAGCCACTTTAAATTGAGTTGATGAACAGTATCAGGCAGACGCTGCTCTTAAGACAGGTGCCATTCATTGATCTATCTCCATAATACATGGCACAGCAAAGAGAGTTCTGTGTATGGGAATGAACTTGTGCATTTTTTGGACAGGTGCCCTTCATTGTATTAAGATGTAGTTTCTGCAAATAACTAAATGCTGGACAATACACTGCATCAGTGTCATTCCTCTCAACAGGACCTAAATAGTATGCAATAATGTTATAGAAAGAAACAACACTGGCCCTTGAATTTTCACTATTTTTAATTTCTGGGGTGTCATTCACAGTTAAGCATTCTGTTGAGTTGCGGCAATGCATGCGTGTTAACACAGCCCATTCCTTAAGTATGAGCTGCCAATGGACCACAATGGATAAAAAAATTTTGCATAACCTTTTTTAACACAATGCATGGTATATGCATTTTGAGGTGCAGTGAGCAATGTACTGTACAATGAAATATACAATGAATATCAATGCACCACATATAGAGCACGTGCTTTGCCACAAAGGAATGGACCCCCAATGTTCTTAGCCACAGTATACCATGAGAATCCTTTGGACAAACCAGTATTTTCTTTGCCGTTCAGTTCATGTCCCTGTCATATAGCTTTGTTTATTCACATTCTCTTATGTCTGAGGCCAACTGCAGCTAGCAGCTGTTACATGAAAGACTGTAGTGTTAGCTGCCTCTCCACAAGACCTCCATCACCAGCTGTCTGGTTTTAGCACACAATTGCCACTGGTTGAGTATGAAGGCGGTGGCTTATTTTATATACACCAAAGTAATTTATTCTCTCTGTATTTACCTACATGGTGAAAAGGTGTTAAAATAAGAAAATACTTGCATAGCAGAAATGCAGGTCGATGTAGAAACAGTTCAGAAAGCCAACAATCATCAAAAATAACACTTTTCAATTCCAGCGTGCCTCAAACCTGTAGTTTACAGTTTTTGATGTGCGTGTCCATTTGTGGCTCAAGCTGTATAACCATCTCCGTAGATGGGAAAGTCCATCTGAAACACATGTACAAGAAACTGTCCGAAGACAGCTATGTTACCATTGCTGATGACCTTCAGAAAATGTTGGTCTGCTATGGTGATCCAATGGTTTCAAAACATTATCTCCTAGGTCTGGATAAGTATGGGCATTAGGTAAAAGGGTTTAACTTGTATCTCCATTCTTGCATGATTGTTGCAGTGAGGCCAAGGATGGCCAGGCAGCTATCATTTTCAAAAAGCTATACAGTATGTTTCTTTCTGTACAGGTTTACACTAAAGCAGAACTAAATTAATCCCGCATTTGAAAATGTAACAAAAATAGCATAATAATGATCAAGGGATCTCCATTCGAAATCCTTTTTTAAAAACCCTTACATTTGGTTTACTCCCAGGGCCATGCTTTGCACTGGGACTTTCTGGACTAACTTGCGGTGTGTGCATCTACTGTACAGCAGTACTTTGGGTACATCTATAAGAACAATGCCAAGACCAGCTTATGTTGTCGGTTGCTCTGTAGGCTTTCCTTGAAGAGGTTGGTCTCATTGCCAACAGCTTGTACTGCTCCGGGAGTGCATGTCCTAGGGTGGCAAGTTAGTGAGTGTTCTCACCCCAGTTGGGAGAAGTTCTCATGGAAGGCAAGAACACACCGTATAAGAAAAAAATAATCCTGCAACATTTAAAAAAAACACTTACTAGAGACAATGAGTGTAAGCTACAATTTAATGTTATGTTATTTTTACTTTCAGGGTTAAGATAATGTGTAATATACTCAGCCTGCCTCCTAAGAATATTGGTTGTATCTGGGATTAATACTTGAGCATGGAAGGCTCAGAACAAGCATGATGCAAAGTAAAGTCTGTTTGAAGTGTGAGTGAGCAACTTACAAGACGTTAGAAATATTGAAGTTAGGGGATTAGAAGGGTCACCAGGCATTTTCAGAAATAGATCAGCAATAACAGCCTACAAAATTTTCCTATGGCAGGTTTCTTTTGAAAATACATTCACCTGTCACTGCTGCGTTTGTCAGGCATATTGTACTACAAATGATTAATTACACACATAGGCAAGCAATAGCCATTAGACCAATGGTTCTCAACTCCGGTCCTCAGGACCCACCAACAGGCCAGATTTTAAGTGTTACCTTGGGGAGATGCAGACTAGAATACTGCAATCACTGAGCAGCAAATGATATCACCTGTGATGTATTTCAGTTATCCTGCAAACCTGGCCTGTTATTGGGTCCTGAGGACCGGAGTTGAGAACCACTGCATTAGACAATAGCTGAAGATGCAAGTATTATTTTACCACCACTAGTAATTTCCCTAACGCCGCTCTACTACTGGCCATTGTAGTTAAACAGTCCTCTAATCAGGCCTTCTTTAAACATCCTTTCTTTTTTCAGCACAGTAATTGTGGTTGAACAGTGCACAGACAAAAGGTACAGAGTCAATGAGGTTCTGTACCTCATAATCACTGTGACCAATCACAACTGTAAACAATGCCTGTGATCACACATAGAAAGTGCTGATTACAGCTGGAAAGTACACAGCCAATGAGAGTCACTGTACCTTGTGATTGCTGTGACAAATCACGGCAATCAGAAGTGTAAACACTGGCTATGATGAGCAGCAAGCTCTCCCCTTCATGTCACACACATACCACCATTATAAGAAGATGATTTCATGTAATTACTACAGCAACAATTGGGTGGAAAACTGAGGGACCGAGCAGGTAGGCTCAAAGTCTAATTTCAATAGCTTGAGTATTCCTTTAAAGAAAAATGAGAACCTACATATAGATTGTTATTTACATGGGAGCCAGGGAATAAAATGAGATGTTCCTCTTACTGTTCTGAAAAAATTGACGTCAACTAAACTAAAGATGGAAACAAAAATACAGGTCCCGGGAGAATTTTTTTTAATTAGACTTTTATTTTATTATTTTTTTAATTCTCTTGTATTGAAGTTTTCAATAGGAGAAAAAAAATACAAAACAGAGCTTCTGGGTATTCCCTGGCTCAAGACATAACAACACAGTAAAACAAAATACCCCAGCTCAACAACCTCACAAGAAGAACAGTTATCCAAATCATGGAAAACATGAGACCAAGAGTGGTCTTTTTAAGCACCCATTGGAGACATGCCATAGTATGGTAAAATGATTAATTTTATTAATAGCAAATTAAAACCTTACAATGTATGGTTCCTGATAAAACGTGATTATGGAGCCTCAAATTATTTATTTCCCCATGCAACACCTGTTTGTAAATATGTTACATTCCTCAGTATTTTTTTTTATATATTCTCTCTGACAATAATATATTGTTATCGATACCGATGAATCCATCTACATATTTGGATAGCAAATAGGTGTTGGATGAGGACAAAAATAATTTGAGACTCCACATCACATTGTTTTTAGGAACCATGTGCTACGAGGTTTGAATATGTTTTAATGTGATATTAATAAAATGAATGATATTACAGTACTATTAAATGTCTTGCCTGGGTACCTAAAAATTCCACTTGTGATCTCACCTATACAGTATCTCACAAAAGTGTCAATTTGCTGTTCCCTCAAAATAACTCAACACACAACCATTAATGTCTAAACCACTGCCAACAGAAGTTAGTACACCCCTAAGTGAAAATGTCCAAATTGGGCCCAAAGTTTCAATATTTTGTGTGGCCACCATTATTTTCCAGCACTGCCTTAACCCTCTTGGGCAAGGAGTTCACCAGAGCTTCACAGATTGCCACTGGTGTCTTCTTCCACTCCTCCATGACAACATCATGGAGATGGTGGATGTTAGAGACCTTGCACTCCTCCACGTTCCGTTTGAGGATGCCCCACAGATTTTCAATAGGGTTTAGGTCTGGAGACATGCTTGGCCAGTCCAGACAACACTGAAGAAATGACACTTTGCTACAATATAAAGTAATGAGTGTACAGCTTGTATAACAGTGTAAATTTGCTGTCCCCTCAAAATAATTCAATACACAGCCATTAATGTCTAAACTGCTGGCAACAAACGTGAGTACACCCCTAAGTGGAAATGTCCAAATTGGGCCCAATTAGCCATTTTCCCTCCCTGGTGTCATGTGACTCATTAGTGTTACAAGGTCTCAGGTGTGAATGGGGAGCAGATGTGTTAAATTTTGTGTTATCACTCTCACTCTCTCATACTGGTCACTGGTAGTTCAACATGGCACCTCATGGTAAATAACTCTCTTAGGATCTGAAAAAAAAAAGAATTGTTGCTCTACATAAAGATGACCTAGGCTATAAGAAGATTGCCAAGACCCTAAAACTGAGCTGCAGCACGGTGGCCACGACCATACAGCGGTTTAATAGGACAGGTTCCACTCAGAACAGGCCTCGCCATGGTTTAACAAAGATGTTGAGTGCACGTGCTCAGCGTCATATCCAGAGGTTGTCTTTGGGAAATAGACGTATGAGTGCTGCCAGCATTGCTGCAGAGGTTGAAGGGGTGGGGGGAGGGGTCAGCCTGTCAGTGCTCAAACCATACGCTGCACACTGCATTAAATTGGCCAGGTGACAAAGACAAGTGTGTCTTGCCTACAGTCAAGCATGGTGGTGGGAGTGTCATGGTCTGGGGCTGCATGAGTGCTGCCGTCACTGGGGAGCTACAGTTCATTGAGAGAACCATGAATGTCAACATGTACTGTGACATGCTGAAGCAGATCATGATCCCCTCCCTTCGGAGACTGGGCTGCAGGGCAGTATTCCAGCATGATAAGGACCCCAGTCCCCAAACACACCTCCAAGACGATCACTGCCTTGCTAAAGAAGCTGAGGCTAAAGGTGATGGATTGGCCAAGCATGTCTCCAGACCTAAACCCTATTGAGCATCTGTGGGACATCCTCAAATGGAAGGTGGGGGAGCACAAGGTCTCTAACATCCACCAGCTCCATGATGTTGTCATGGAGGAGTGGAAGAGGACTCCAGTGGCAACCTGTGAAACTCTGGTGAACTCCATGCCCAAGAGGGTTAAGGCAGTGCTGGAAAATAATGGTGGCCACGCAAAATATTGAAACTTTGGGCCCAATTTGGACATTTTCACTTAGGGGTGTACTAACTTTTGTTGGCAGTGGTTTAGACATTAATGGCTGTGTGTTGAATTATTTTGAGGGGACAGCAAATTTACACTGTTATACAAGCTGTACACTCACTACTTTACATTGTAGCAAAGTGTCATTTCTTCAGTGTTGTCACAAGAAAAGGTAGAATAAAATATTTACAAAAATGTGAATGGTGTACTCACCCACCTAATATTTAGTAGGCCCCCCTTTTGCAACCAAAACAGCTCTGACCCATCAAGGCATTCACTGGGCTAGACCACTGAAGGTATGCTATGGTACCTGGCACCAAGCTGTCAGTAGCAGATCCTTTATTTAATTCATGTAAGTTGCTAGGTGGGGCCTCCATGGATTGGACTTGTTTTTCCAGCTAATCCCACAGATGCTCGATTGGACTGAGATCTGGAATTTGAAGGCCAAGTCAACACCTCAAACTCCTTGTTCCTCAAACCATTTTTGAAACATTTTTGCAGGGTGCGTTTTACTGCCTTAAGAGGCCACTGCCATCAGGAATACTGTTTCTGTGAAGGGGTGTACTTGGTCAGCAACAATGTTTAGGTAGGTTGTATATGTCAAGTAACATCTTCATAAATGGCAGGACCCAAGGTTTCCCAACAGAACATTGCCCAAAACATCACACTGCGCCTGCCAGCTTGCATTCTTCCCATACTGCATCCTGGTGCCATGTTCCCCAGGGAGGTGACGCACACACACCTGGCCATCCACATAATGTTAAAAA
Source organism: Glandirana rugosa (assembly GCA_018402905.1). Lineage (NCBI taxonomy): Eukaryota > Metazoa > Chordata > Amphibia > Anura > Ranidae > Glandirana > Glandirana rugosa. Next base: position 134,070 of record BLSH010024490.1, on the reverse strand, counting down.
AATGAGATTTGTTAGACGAGTGCATTATTCCATGGTCCAGTTCTAATACTCACGGTCCCATTGTGATGCACTGTGTGTCCTGACATCTTTGTATTGGAACCAGCAATAACAATCTGAGCTACAGTATCTCTTCTTTTGGATCGGACTACACAGGCCAGCCTTCACTCTTCACCTGCACCAATGAGCCGTAGCTGCCCATGACCCTGTTGCCAGTTCATTGCTTTTCCTTCCTTGGTCCACTTTTGGTAGGTGCTGATCACTTCATACTGTGAACATCCCACAAGAGCTGCAGTTTTGGAGTTGCTCTGACCCAGTTATCTAGCCATCACAATTTGGCTCTTGTCAAAGTCGCTCAAATCCTTACACCTGCCCATTTGTTCTGCTTTTAACACATCAACTTCAGGGACAACATGTTCACTTACTGCCTAATATATCTCACCAATTTTCAGGTGCCATTGTAATAAGCTAATCAATGTTATTCACTTTATTTGTCAATGAGCATAAAAGAGCAAAAAAGATTCCACGGGATTTATTTCCTGTGCATTGTACCGGAAACCTACAGTGGGGAATAACATCCTGCACGCCTCCAGTGCCCACCCGCAACCCCTCATAAATTCAATACCATATAGCCAGTACCTTAGAATTAAACGTAATTGTACCAACCCTGACACTTTTTTGAAAGAGGCCAATGCTCTGAGGTCTCGCTTACTCCTCAGAGGATACAGCAAAAAATCCTTGAAGTGGGCCTATAATAAGGTAACACAATGACCCAGACACCAGTTACTTTATAAATCCAAAAGAGACAGTGATACATTACCGGTAAATAGGATTATTACGAAATTCAATAGTCACCACAATCGCATTAGACAAATTCTTAATCGTCATTGGCACTTACTCACTTCGGACCCAGTGGTGGGCCACATTGTGCCCCCAAAACCTCTTATCACGTACCGTAGAGCTGTCTCAATTGGAGACATGTTGGTGCACAGCGAGCATGCGGCACATGTAGGAGGTGACCCCTGTTCGCACTGGGGCACGTTCATGTGTGGGGCATGCTCGCAGTGCAAGTATCTTGACACTAGAAAACACATTACATTACCAAATTATGGGACTTTTAAACCTAAACACTTTGTCAATTGCCAATCCACTGGGGTAGTTTACCTTTTGCATTGTGGCTGCTTCTACGTCGGCAAAACTATCCAACAGTTTCGCCGGCGTGTGAGACTCCACATCCTCAATATGAGGAAGAGCGATCCAGACACCCCTCTTGGACGTCACGTCAGGGATGTACATGGGGGTCGTATGCCTTTGGTCAGATTTGTGGCCCTGGACCGGATACATGCTCATTTACGAGGGGGAGATATGGACAAAGCGCTGCTACAGCGTGAATTAAGATGGATTGTCATTCTTAATGCAACTGAACCCCCTGGTCTTAAAGGGGTGATGAATTTTAAGCCCTTTCTCCCAGGCTTTTCATCGGGACGCTTTGATCCTGAACTTATTGATTGATTCCCTTTTGTCCCTGTATGCTCGGACGATTCGTCCTTCTTTCCCTGATAGCTCTGAATACTATAATTGTTCAAGGTATTACACGATATTTCGATTATAGCCATCACTCTAATAATTTATATGTTTATTATTTTATCAGTTTTATGCCTGATATATCCCTTTGTACATGGTTATGTGTCTCTCCCCCATAGTTATGCGCTGGTCCATTTCTGATTGCCATTCAGTGTGTCCCTTTGGATTCTTATAGCGGTCTGTACTGATATTGCTATGTTATTGCTTGGTTGCGGTCGGTTGCCCACTTACAATCGTGGCCGTTTAATGTGGGTAGCCCGGAGGGTGCCTCGGATTGGTTTCGGAGTTACCGCCCCTCATTCTCTTCCCCCCCGGCACACGTAGGCCCCTCAGCTGCTTTTGCAGCTAGAGGGGCGGTCTTTTGCCACGCCCTGAGCGTAGTCTCCGGCCACTGCCACCAGGCCAGGGGTGTTGACTACTATGTGCGCCGGCGCCGCGATGACGTCGGACGCCACTGCGCCTGCGTGTGACGTGGTCGCGGTGGCGTCGGACGCCGCCACGGCGGGGGATCAGTAGGACGGGGAGCCTCCGCTCCCTACGGACCATATAGGGGGCTGGTGTTGGCACACACAGGTGTGTGCTAATGCACCCTCAATTCAATAAGGACCCACAATTGGACCATTACGTTTTGAGACGGTCCCCTCCCATTTTGGGAGGGGATTTTCCTATTTATATCAAGCTTTTTTGCCATATGGTTTGTGCCTCCATTACTCTCACCACACTCATACAGTGGGTTGACATCTTGCAACATAGGGGTAAGCAATATTATACTCATTTATACATGTCTATATTTCGTTCCTTTTAGTAGGGACTTGCTCCCCTTAAATTGAATTTTATGTTTAAGCATATGAACTCTATTACTTATCAATATTGCCATTCACTTGCGGGTGGCTTCTACCTACAGTGTGCATGGTGTGAGTATACTAGTGGGGTTGCCACCCACTTAGTAAGTAAATATTATGTTTTATATACGTTTCTGAGGCTCATCCAACCTCATTAAACTGCTTTACCAACCAGTACTCTTTATCCTGTAGGTGTCCGGTGGGGGATTTTCCTGTCCCTTGGCAATTGATTCTCGTGGGGGGGGGGGGAAGGCTGCGTCTTTGGGACCACTCGGAGGCTCCTTTTGGCACCCTGTCAATTTATTATACTACCAAGGCCCCTTCTGGCCTTGTTGAGATTTCTACAACTCCGGACAATGTGAGGCTATTCTAGTCTGGCTTTGCCTGACCGCAGCCAGGGTTTTACCCCTTAATGCACCAGGGTGAGTATCAGTGCATGGCTTGAACAGAGCCATATCCATAAGAACTACCTATCTGTGTATATGTATGTGTGTGCCATTACAAATACCATGATACATTTGTTATACCTTCTTTAATATTATAAATTTGTATGACTCTTGCTATACATTTATGCTTGATATTATCTTTCAGAACCACGTTATACAGTGTCTTCCCTGAAGAAGAAGTAGAAATGAAATATTTGAAACTTTGAAACATGTTGGACATGGAGCCAAGCCCTGTATATCAGGACACACTATATGCCTGAGGGTTTGATAGCTCCCGCACTGATATAATATGCTATAGTGGTTCACATTGTATGTGTTGTTCATGTTTTTTGTTTTGACTTAAGGGTCAGCACCACATGTGGAACTCTTTTAACCTTGATCTAATAAATTGGATTTCTTTTTATTACTGTGTTACACTTCCTTTGGATATTGGTGTTGTGTCAAATCCCTGTGGGCCTTCATTTTGGAGTATTAAAGTTATGGCTGATCGGTGTATATGGATAGAGTACCTTACACATCAGCCCACTCCCATGTCTGAAACCCAAATCATGAAATACGTAATTATGAGATTGCAGTCAGATCCTGGACATGTTTCGCACCAAGTGGTGCTTACTCATCAGGCAGCAGAGTAAATCATTGATCTGAAAGTTAAACTCACATTTCCAAAGCACTTGCCCTGATGATACAAGGAGTGAAGAAAGCCCAGTCACTTTAGAAATTGATAAATGTGGGCCTCACCCTAACATTCTTCTATTTTACAGAATAAAATGCTGTGCACATGATCACTGTTGTGTTTTTCACAGTTTAAATGTTCTGTACTTTCACTCCATAGACTCTCCTTTCCTGAATCAGCTAGCTGTATCATGTCCTTATCCCATCCCAGGTCTACACTGACATTTATTACTTTCAGGTGTGAGATAAGCACCCAAAAAAATCTTTTTTTTCTGCACACAGAGGTGACCTCATTAAGAACCTGACATCATGCGGACATAAATATTCAACATACCAGAAAGATGAGAGTAAGATAAAAACACAGAGAAGATTCTGTTTAAATGTTCTCTCTGCCAAGCAACCACTCCTTGTAGCGTCTAATGCTTCTAATAACAAATCATCTTAGTTCTTACACATTGCACCTATTACAGCTCTCTGTAACTGAATGTAATACCTTGGAATCATTTATTATCCAAAAGATGCGAGTATGTGCATCTACTGTAATTTACGCATTAAAGCCATACTGGCCAAATGCATTTTAAACAAAACCATCATAGAAAATCAATGTTTAGATATAAATGCAAAATTCACAATATGCTTCTTCAGTAACATCATTAAAGATTTAAATAAATTGTCTGCCCAAAACAGATATTTCAGTTTTTGATGGGTGCTGGCAAGTCAAACCACCCAGCAGTATCTCTTGGGAACTTTCTTGGGGTCTGCATGCTTGCTATTGTCTTACTGAGGCATTCCCCTGGTACAAGTGGGATTTTTATATTTATTTTCGAATATGAAAAATGTAACAGGTAGTTTGGCTACACAAAGGTAGGTTGAAGAGGTCTGGGAAGGACAGCGGGCCAATCTCACAGGCAGAAAATTTGATTTCTGGGGGTTTGGAGGACAGCTGGTCTCTAGGATTCCATGCGGCATGGAAGTTACATTTGGATCTTACAGTTTTAGAAAATAACCGCAACTGCAAATTGGAATGGAGAGCGTCAAAGCCTGAGCTTTTGTTTTCTTGGAGTGACTGATGCATCCTGATACTGCCTTGGAGAGTCCATCTAATAACATAAGTGGAATATCTTTGGTCATGGCGGTGTCCGCAGAAGCTTGTGTGAGAAAAAAACCCCAGAAGATTAGAGGCTGATGGGGAGCCAGATAGGCACCACATCCATGGTAAATGACCAATGAGCATTGAAGAAAATGAACAGAATATCTGTTCCTGGACTTTTAAGGTGCCAATAACATATGAATATGTCTAATATGTTTAAAATTATGTTTTATTTAGTACAAACATTAAAATTCAGGTTAATACAACCAAACAAATATCACTTCATATCCACTCAGTGGTTCCTGCTCAATATGTTTCGCCCTGGACGGGGCTTTTTCAGGAGACTCACGGGGACTATGCTGAGTATGAGGATACAGTTTAGGTAAATCTAGATGATCTGGGAAATAAAGGAGTGCCTTCTCCTAACTATCATATTCCAGCTCAAAAGTTGTGCCCATAAAAGAAAGGATAGACCTGGTGACTATGGTATATAGGGCCAAAAGGAATCTTTCACAGATGAATGTTCCTGGGAAAAAGCCGTTTATATTCCCTAAGTCAGGGAGATAAAATCCCCAGAGACTTGGCGGGACAGACTAAGTACTATGACCCCTATTGAAGGGTTCCCCCCAACAAAGATGAGGTATTAGTCACTGTGATCCTCTAGGGGGACACAAACACGATGGGAGAGAGTTAAGCCTCGTACACACGGTTCGACGGTCGTAACAACAGGTCGTATGAACGACCGTTGTATGCGAAATCGATCATTAGTACGCGCGATTAGAATAGCCGACGTACGACAGTCGTACAACAGAAGTTGTATGAGCAAACTAGAAAACTTGGTAGTACCAACAAGCGGTCTTACGACCGTTGTATCGTGTGTACAGAGAAGTTGGTCCAACAAGTTGTATTGTGCAAAACACGCATGCTCCGAAGTCAGGAACGGCCAGACACTAATTACATGCACCTGAACTTTCTCTTTATACGTTCATAACACATCACTACGTTCAGCTTGGTCGTACGATCGTGTAGTGCATGTCAGTATGCTAGATACAACAGCCAACATACGATTTGGTCCGTTCGGTCGTATGACCATCGAACCGTGTGTACAAGGCTTAAGACCCTCGATGGTCCCTCTCCGACAGTCCTCTGACGCTTGTGTGAGGATTTGAAGTTCCATACTGAAGGATACCAACAGCGACAGTTCACTCTGTTTTTTTTACTAGGTTCTGGTAAGCGCATCTTGATTCAGGTGATGGATATTCACGTTTGAGTTGGTGATGGTCACAAAATATTTCCGTAGAAAAATATATAAGCACGGGACACTTTATACTTATTCTCATCTACAATCAAGTTTCTTCATTTCGATTTTGAGCATAAGATACTTTGTTGTCACGCCAATAATATTGGACTTGGACTTGAATATAGGGACGTAACATCGCCTATTGGTTCACTTTGGAAGAACTGTTATACTTAAGTTTGTTCTTTGTTACATTTAGCGCTGCACTTTATTATATCTTTTTCGTTTACAATTTGTCGATTGGTGTGCTGGCAGCTGTTCTGTCTGTTATAAGAAGCGTGGTATTTTTCTCTTTTAGAGCGCAGTATTTTTCTCTTTTTTTCTAATGATCTCCAATTGACCTGGTGATGTCGGCAGCAACTCAGGACTCAGTCTTGATGATCCTCAGCACTGTGGCGAACCCTCCACTAGGGACACTAGTTCTGGTGACCCTGATAAAAAAACAGGGACTCCTTTTGGAAGTATTTCCTCTTCCTGTTTTGGCTTTATATGGCTATTTTAACAAAATGTGAAAAGAAATCTTCCTAATGGGACAGAAGGGGCAAAAACTGAAAGGGCATCCTCCCTTACTCTATCCAAAATAAAAAATAAAAAGTTTTTCCAGTAGTTCTACTTTAAAGCTGAGCTCCAGGAATTCATCCACTTTGGAAAATGTTCTGGATTACTAGGGGTAATGTCCAACAAGCTGCAGCCCACCTTGTGGACCTATCTATTTAATTTACAATTAACATTTTTTTTCCTGTTTCAATAATTTTCATTCAGTTTAACAAGTAGCTAACATGCTATTGTCTGCCATGCAGGGGCTAGCATTGAGTTAGCTTCAGTGGCGGCTGGGGGGTATATTTTTTGGGTCACGGGCAGCGCTTCCTCTGGGCAGCGGACGGCGGCTTCCCCTGTATCTCCACCTCCTCTGCTTCAGGGAGACTTCCACCGTGCATCTCCACCCTCCTCCACCTAGGCAGCCAATAGGATTGCTTCTCCTCTCGGCCACTCTGGTGACGGGACCCGCTTCCTTATTTTCCGGGAGGAGAATCACACAACTGGGTGGGCTCAGGGCGCACTGAACCCACCCTTTTTTGAAGCCACTTAGAACCTCATGATCTAATCACATGCTTCTAAAAAAAAACCCCACTGGAATCAATGAGTCCAGCACCCTGCATGGATTGGGGGGGCAGTGCCCCTACGCCCCCAATGGATGGGCCGCCACTGGTTAGCTTACAAAGATAGAAGAAATGCATCAGTATGAAAACAAGAACTGATATAATAACAGGAGATAAACCTTTTCATAACGCCATTAGGGGCAAGGGGTCCTGGAGAGGTTCCCTAAAACAACGGGGTATCCACTAGGCCCATCAATATCTATACAATGGTGCAATGTATAGCCTATACAGATCTAAGAAAAAGAGATAGATGAGAAATCAGGAGGAAGGTAGGCAGAAAGGTGGCGCTAAGGAAAGAGAGAATGCGCACCTGATGTGTAGGAAGCCAGGGAGAGGATGAGGAAAGCAAGAGAGGAAGAGGGGCCTGTGACGAAGGTCAGAAATATTCAATCTTTTCAATATTTGTTTTTTTTAATAAAACTGGCAAATCTCTAATTCAGGTGCAATGTGTAACACAATCAACATATCTGCATAATTTGGTTTGTGAGTTGCTGTGTCCCCACAGGGGGTCGGGTGTGTGGCTCCCTCAGTAAGGAGGGAATAAATGATTGTATCATGCTGGGGAAAAAGGCAGACGCCTCGGCACCAGAAGGTGTGTGACTGCATTCACAATACCACAGATAACCATGAAGGGGGGCAGACTGGGCATTCTTTTACTTTTAATGTTGGACAGAGGAGATGATGGCTGAAAAGTCACCTTGGGAGACGAGAAATGATGGATGAACGGCTGAGACTGATTTTGTTTTCTTCCATGTGGGGACTTTCTCCATTTGTACTTCAGCTGCTGCTTGAGTGAAGCTGCGGCCAGGACACACAGCCCTCCCTGGACCTACCATGGGTTTGTAAAGGACATCTGCCCTCTGGACCTGTTTTCCCCTGCCGCTCGGCTTGGACTTCCCCACTGAGGCTGCTGTTGATGGGTGAGTCCCTGAACCTTTGCTGTGTCTTTTGTCTGCTGACCGGCTACTGGAAGCGGAGATCGCTGTGTGACCTTCTGCCGTGTGGACTACCAGCTGACTGTAACCCTGTGGAATCTTCTGCCGAGTGGACTACCAGCTGACTGTAACCCTGTGGAATCTTCTGCCGAGTGGACTACCAGCTATCTGTAACCCAACGTTCTTCAATAAATGCCCATGCGTCGGGTTTTGGAGTGATCTGCCTCCGTGTGCTCTCTCTCCGCGCTCGTAGTTCTTAACAACTGGTTGGCAGCGGCGGGACAAGAGCGCTTGAGATGGATGATGAAGGCGTGAACACGGAGGCCCCAGAGTATCGCCATTGGACAGCAAGCAGTCTTCAAGAAAGAGCCAGAACCCTGGGTCTCAACCACAGGGGACTGAATAAGGACCAGCTGGTCCAGTTGCTGGAGGAATCCAGCCGGCAGGAGGAATCGGCCACAGATGCTGGTCCGGCCTTTTCCAGTGAAGACAGACCAGAACTTCCCAGCACAGGCAGTAAGAGCCCGTGGGTCATATGGTACGAAGAAGAGATGGCCATTCTGGGAGTGGATGCCACCGTGGAAAGGAAACTGGCAGCCATTGAGAAGGCACAAAGGAGACAAAAAGAGTGGGAAGCTGCAAAGAGCCATGCAGCTACCCCTGTACCAGTCCCTGTAGTAAGGGAAGCCCCAAGAGTCTCCAGGAAGGACTTTAAGCCTTACCAAGAA
>BLSH010024490.1:116670-125309 GCA_018402905.1 Glandirana rugosa | reverse complement strand
TTTTGTCTCACTTGACAGCGACAACCATAGGAAGTCATACCTTGAAGTTTAGGAGTGTGTTCGCAGTCTCCTGACAGCCTCTCCCTGGTAACTCCCAGAATTCGGAACATGTGTGCCAAGTTACCAGTATGCTGGCTTGCCTGGTTTAGCATACAACCGACAACATAGATCGTATGACTGTACGTGATGTGCTAGCATGCTGGTTCGACTTGCATCACTACACAATACTTGCATATTTCTCTTTCAAGTCCACGGACATTAAACACAGACCGACAAGGACTGAAGGAGAAGTTGGTCCAACAAGTTGTATTGTGCAAAACACGCATGCTCAGAAGTCAGGAACAGCCAGACACAAATTACAGGCACCTGAACTTTCTCTTTATACGTTCATAACACATCACTACGTTCAGCTTGGTCGTACGATCGTGTAGTGCATGTCAGTATGCTAGATACAACAGCCAACATACGATTTGGTCCGTTCGGTCGTATGACCATTGAACCGTGTGTACAAGGCTTAAGACCCTCAATGGTCCCTCTCCGACAGTCCTCTGACGCTTGTGTGAGGATTTGAAGTTCCATACTGAAGGATACCAACAGCGACAGTTCACTCTGTTTTTTTACTAGGTTCTGGTAAGCGCATCTTGATTTAGGTGATGGATATTCACGTTTGAGTTGGTGATGGTCACAAAATATTTCCGTAGAAAAATATATAAGCACGGGACACTTTATACTTATTCTCATCTACAATCAAGTTTATTCATTTCGATTTTGAGCATAAGATACTTTTTTGTCACGCCAATAATATTGGACTTGGACTTGAATATAGGGACGTAACATCGCCTATTGGTTCACTTTGGAAGAACTGTTATACTTAAGTATGTTCTTTGTTACATTTAGCACTGCACTTTATTATATCTTTTTCATTTACAATTTGTCAATTGGTGTGCTGGCAGCGTTTCTGTCTGTTATAAGAAGCGTGGTATTTTTCTCTTTTAGAGCGCAGTATTTTTCTCTTTTTTTCTAATGATCTCCAATTGACCTGGTGATGTCGGCAGCAACTCAGGACTCAGTCTTGATGATCCTCAGCACTGTGGCGAACCCTCCACTAGGGACACTAGTTCTGGTGACCCTGATAAAAAAACAGGGACTCCTTTTGGAAGTATTTCCTCTTCCTGTTTTGGCTTTATATGGCTATTTTAACAAAATGTGAAAAGAAATCTTCCTAATGGGACAGAAGGGGCAAAAACTGAAAGGGCATCCTCCCTTACTCTATCCAAAATAAAAAATAAAAAGTTTTTCCAGTAGTTCTACTTTAAAGCTGAGCTCCAGGAATTCATCCACTTTGGAAAATGTTCTGGATTACTAGGGGTAATGTCCAACAAGCTGCAGCCCACCTTGTGGACCTATCTATTTAATTTACAATTAACATTTTTTTTCCTGTTTCAATAATTTTCATTCAGTTTAACAAGTAGCTAACATGCTATTGTCTGCCATGCAGGGGCTAGCATTGAGTTAGCTTCAGTGGCGGCTGGGGGGTATATTTTTTTGGTCACGGGCAGCGCTTTCTCTGGGCAGCGGGCGGCGGCTTCCCCTGTATCTCCACCTCCTCTGCTTCAGGGAGACTTCCACCGTGCGTCTCCACCCTCCTCCTCCTAGGCGGCCAATAGGATCTCTTCTCCTCTCGGCCACTCGGGTGACGGGATCCGCTTCCTTATTTTCCGGAAGGAGAATCACACAACTGGGTGGGCTCAGGGCGCACTGAACCCATCCTTTTTTGAAGCCACTTAGAACCTCATGATCTAATCACATGCTTCTAAAAAAAAAAACCCACTGGAATCAATGCGTCCAGCACCCTGCATGGATTGGGGGGGGGGGGGGGGGGTGTCCCTACACCCCGTATGGATGGGCCGACACTGGTTAGCTTACAAAGATAGACAAAATGCATCAGTATGAAAACGAGAACTGATAAACCTTTTCATAACGCCATTAGGGGCAAGGGGTCCTGGAGAGGTTCCCTACAACAACGGGGTATCCACTAGGCCCATCAATATCTATACAATGGTGTTATGTATAGCCTATACAGATCTAAGAAAAAGAGATAGATGAGAAATCAGGAGGAAGGTAGGCAGAAAGGTGGCGCTAAGGAAAGAGAGAATGCGCACCTGATGTGTAGGAAGCCAGGGAGAGGATGAGGAAAGCAAGAGAGGAAGAGGGGCCCAGGTTAGAGGCACATTTTTATTGTGCACCAGGAGCATAGCCTTTGCTATACTTCCAGCACTCCAATGCTGGACCTTCTGGTCTCAGAGCCAGCATTGTAAATGCAAAAGGTTCCGGCATGTGTGCTTATGTTTCTGGTGTGGTTCTCCAACAGCCCCAAAGCCCAAGTGATCCAAAATCAGAAATTGAAGTCCAGCTTTACTTTGACACCTCTCTATTGAACCACAATTCTGCCCATTATGGGCAAATAGGGAAATGTGGCTAAAAAGGCAAATGTGGCTAAAAATGTTTAGCCACATGTGCTGCAATTATTCCATATGCAGGAAACAGGAAATGACAGTTGGAGAATGACAGTTTCTGATTTCTTTTGTAAAAATAAAGTCTAGTCAAAATCAGCTTGAGAGACCTTTTCCTTAAGAGTTCATGTGATGTGTACCTTGTGCTGATCCCCCAGCCCCTGCTGCCACAATCGGGGTTAACAGAGTCTAGGGACCTGTCATATGCACTCATCAAGATTGCTGACTATGCCTGCCTTTTTCACCCGCTCTTCTATTCATAGAAGCTGTACCATTGATTCTATGAATAAAAATCGTTCTATGAATGGAGGACAGACAGATGAATTAATGGTCTGCCTCATCCATTCATAGATAGGGTTTCATCCATAGAACCTATAGTACAACTTCTATAAATGACAGTGGTGGGCAGAAAGTCGAGTGCATATGAAAGGCTTCTCGGCTCTATTAACCCCCACAGCGCTGGAAATTTTCCACTAAATCCACAGCAAGCAGCACAAAGGGCACATCACATTGATTGTAAGTAATGTCCCTTGTGCTGATTTTTGAAAAACATTTTTTGACTAAACTTAGGCTTTAAAGATGTATTAATAATTAAGTAGGTTTTTCACACACTATAACTGGTACTTTAAATTTTATGTCTTAAATGGATAGTTGAAAGTAGAATTTCATGTTTAAATTGGATCATTGAAAGTAGAAATCTAGGGAAAACAAGTGTCCTCTAACTCCAAGAGCCTTGTGTATTCTTACCTGAATCCTGTGTACTTTGTGTATTGCTTTTAGATTTATGCAGTAATCCAGCGTTAAATAACCTCTATATTTTGTATCTTTGTAGGAGTTTCCTGTAATGCAGACCGGTCAGTGCTGCTCTATTGCAGGGTGTCTGGTATTCTATCTGACCCCTCCTGTAGTTTTTTGCAGGCAGCCTCAAGTCAGAGGACCTTCTGGGTACCTTCCACAGATCTGCTTTCTGCACAGGTTATTTGCAACTCAGTAATGATGCCACTTCTATATTTACATGATAATATCTGGTCTTGCAAAGACATTTGATGCACACAAAATGGATTTATATCCATCAATTGTATAAAGCTGTATTAAATTCAAAAGCAAACATTTATTACATTGCAGTTTACCAATTCTTAGATGCGATGGCTGTATTCGCTTTCTTTTTTTAGACTTTCTATCTTTTTTTTTTTCACCTGGTGATCTTACCCGTAAGTCTGTTTTATTTTTTTTTGTTTTTGTTTTTTTTTAACAGACCAAGGTGTTCTGCATATATAACAGTTATAGGGTTAAGACAAACCATTTACCGCAGACAGAGGAGTTACAATGACCAGCTTTTACTTATTTATGTAAAACCTTTATCCCAAAAGGAACAAAACTGTTGCTGTAGAGATGAGGATAAAGGAATCCCTGGACAGCCGCACTCTTAATGCACTCTGTTTATTGAAGAGTAAAATCAAAGAAACATCACAAAGTGACATGAACAGACCCCAAGACAGGACATGGCTGCTAACGCGTTTCACGTCTCAATGCGACGCTTAGTCATAACTGACACAACATTACTAGCATGCTGCTTAAATGGGTGTGTAATCAGTTCATTGGTTCATTAAACAGCTGACACGGTGTCAGCTCAAAGAAAAGTGTCATGAAACTTCAACCCATTAATAAGCAGCAGAGACTATTAATGAAATGGAGCAGTCCTAACAGCTATATGATGTTAAGTACTGATTACAATATAAATGGATTTGAAATATCATATAAAACACAACATTTCAATAAAAATATACATATGTAATTACACTATACACTTTAAAAACAAATACACAATGTTGTATCATCATAAAATATCCACTTAGTGGAAGGTTATGGCCTCACTAAAGCATCCCATACAAATCTGATGTACCAAATGATATATAACCATATTAAGACAAAAAATGTAAGTTAGAGAAGATGTGGGAGCCTCACTAAAGGATAAGATTAAGCTGAACCTTTGGCAAAATATAGGAGATTAAGGAATTATTTAAATGAAGGCAATCAAAGAAGTGAAAGTACATCTCTGTATGCGAGATATTATATGAATACAACGTTCTTATAAGTGAGCCTGAAGAAATGACATGACTAACAGGGGGTAAAGAAGGATAGCAGGGGACATACCGTAGCATGTCGGTCAGAGTACAACACACAGACCAATCTGACCAGTACGACCAATCCGATCAGACAAATCAACTCGGTCAACTCGTCTGACCGAGTTGATTTGTTCGATCGGATTGGTCATACTGGTCAGATTGGTCTGTGTGCTGTACTCTGACCGTCATGCTACGGTGTGTCTCTTTCACAAAACTGTTGCTGTAACTGCTTATAAAGTGTTAGCTTGGGTTTGACTTCAGTTGTTCGTGTATTTAAAGTTTTTGCAAAAGAATTGAAAAAAAAAATGTCCCACTTACCTCTCTGGCTTTGCACAGAGCAGATCTAATCCTCTCTTTGGTCTCCTGCTAGTGCTCTGGGTCCCCCCCCCTCCCCCTTGCTGAGTGCCAAGCCAAATATTATGGAGGCATTCATGTGTGCTTGCTCCCAAGCCACCTCTGGCACACACATGGCTCAGCCCTGCCCCTTGCTCCTGCCTCACTGACTGTGATTGACAGCAACAGGAGTCAATGGCTCCTGCTGCTGCATCTCAGCCAATCAGGAGGGAGAGACCCGGGAGAGCCTCGGCTCTCGTGCACATTGCTGGATCGAGATTGAGTTCAAGTGAGTATTGGGAGGCTGCGGGGTGAGCTGCGCACTGAAGTTTTTTTTACCTTCATGCATAGAATCATAGCTCCCATCTGTTCCTGATTTCGGGGGACTGTCCCTGATTTGGAATAAAGTCCCTCTTTCCTCCCCATTTGTCCCCCATTTTGGTCTGATCTATATAGTTGTATATAAAATTCACTTTTTATTTTCAAAAAGTGTTTTCCCAGTGCTAAACTTTTCATCTAATTTCCCCTGTCCCCCTTCCTGTTTGCGCTCATGATGGAGCCAATGGCAATAGCTCTGCAGGCATCTACCGAAATACAGGCCATTCGGGTGGGGAATATAAAGGAATGTCTAGCGTTATACGCAGATGACTTGGTCCTGTTTCTGGGGGAACCGGCCAGCTCCTTGAAGACAGTGCTGGATATACTAAATAGATTCGCCATCTTCCCTGGCCTTAGAGTAAATTGGGTAAATCCTCCATCCTTCCATTGGGCGCAAGGGCAAGGGAGATTGCAGACCCTGACTTGCCACTCAAGTGGGTCTCCACTTTCACTTATCTGGGGGTAAAGGTGACAGCAAATGCCCAAAACTATTTCCAATTGAACCTCCAGCCCCTGCTCGCCCTACTTAAAAATAAGACACAAACCTGGCAGAGATTGCCCCTATCATTGATTGGGAGGCTGAACCTATTAAAAATTAAATTTTTGCCAGTGATTCTGTATTTTCTAAGGCATGCTCCAATAACAATACCCCACTCCTATTTCAGGCAGTTAGATGGGATTACAAGCTCCTTTTTGTGGGCCCCCAAATCTCCTAGAATAGGCATTAAAAACCTACAAGAACCTGTTTGCCAGGGGGGCCTATCGCTACCTGACTGGAGGAAGTACTATCTGTCTGGTCAGATGGTCTTCGTCCATCGGTGGTTGACATCTGATGAGGGAGACTCGGCAACAATTTTGGAGGCTGCCTATTTGGGTTCGTTTGAATCTCTACGATTTGCAATTCATAGAGGAGTGCTTTCTACCCTCCCACTCACACAATACATGGTGGCTACTATAAAGGCATGGGAGGAGGCAAGTGTGCTTGCAAATCCTAGTTATAGTGGCACCTCACCTACAACGCCATTGTGGTTGAGCCCTAGGCTCCCTCACTTTCTTGGATACCCTGACCCCATGGTGTGGGCGGTTAGGGGTGTCAGGGTCATGGGGGACATAACCAACTTGGGTGATTCATTAACATTTGATCAGTTAAAGAATAAGTATGAGCTTCCTAATGGGCACCTGTTTAGATTCCTATAGCTTAGGCACGCCTTTCAGAGCCAATTCAGGATGCAAAAGGTGGAGTCCGTACCCCCTTCCCTAGAAACTATCCTTATGGAAAAGGAGTTACCCAAGGTGCTGTCAATTTCGTATAGGGAGTTATTTAAAAGCAGCCCAAGGGCGATAATGAAATGGAGAGAGCAGTGGGAGATAGAAGTACCGGGAATTCAGGGGGAAGACTGGGATGACCTTTGGGATAAGCCCTTCAAGCACCTGGTCTCTGCCAGAGACAAATTAATCCAATTTAAATTCCTACATCGCTCCTACTATACTCCCCCCAGGGTGTTGGCGGTGTTCTTACAGCCCTGCAGCGACATATCATATTTTTTGGGAATGTAATCAGATCTGGACGTTCTGGGAAGCGGTGACTGCCTGCATAGCTAAGGTATTAATGGTCCCTATCCCCATGACAATTCGGGTATGTCTCTTGGGACTGGTGGATGATGTAGTGCCTTCCAGGGCCCATAGAACACTCCTCACCATTTTTGTTTTACTATGGTAAAAAGGTTATCCTTCTTCACTGGAAGAAAGCCGCACCCCCAGACTGGTACAGTGGAAGAGGCTGATCAATAAAATTATGCCGTATTATAAGTCTACATACATAGCTACATAGCTAGAGGTTGCGGGAAAAACGGGTGACCGAAGCTCGACTGGGCAAGAGAGAAGGGGAGGGGGGTAATAATTTTGATCTGTTTGGGTTACATTTTGGCTAGCTAGGAGTTATATGTCTAGTTAGCTGGGGATCCACGTGATCCCTTGGGGAGCCAGGTCTGGCCCCTCAAATGTTTGTACTATGTTTTTTATTGTCGCATATAAAATCAATAAAAATAATTAAAAAAAAAAAACTTTTCATCTAATTTATAAATTGCTGCAACAAAAACAAAAAAACTTGTGTGTTTAACTAATATTTTTTTTTATAATTCTCCTTTAAGGGGGCATGTCCTATGCCTACATCATTTTGCTAATAGGTGTCCCTTGTTCCCATCTCAAAAAGTTGGGAGGTATGTAAACAGGGCTGGCTCTACCATGGGTCCCAGTGAGTCCATTGGACCCAGGCAGCACTTTGAGAGGGGCAGCAAATTGAACCACGGCCGCCTCTCCTTCTCTTCTATTTACCCAGCAAATTGACGACCAAGATTTTTTTCCAGCAATTTTGCATGTCATGATGAGAACTGCCCCCCCCCCCCCCCAGGCCACTCCGCCTGCCCCTATACTGCCTTAGCCTGTCTATATACTACCATAGCCTGTCTATATACTACCATAGCCTGACTATATACTACCCTAGCCTGTCTATATACTACCCTAGCCTGCCCCTCTACCACCCTAGCCTGTCTATATACTGCCCGTATACTGCCCTAGCCTGTCTATATACTACCCTAGCCTGCCCCTCTACCACCCTAGCTTGTCTATATACTGCCCGTATACTGCCCTAGCCTGTCTATATACTACCCTAGCCTGCCCCTCTACCACCCTAGCCTGTCTATATACTGCCCGTATACTGCCCTAGCCTGTCTATATACTACCCTAGCCTGCCACTCTACCACCCTAGCCTGTCTATATCCTGCCCGTGTACTGCCCTAGCCCTCCCCTATACTACCCCTTTGAATAGTGGGATGTCATATAATTTTCCATAGAGACAAGTTGCTGTTGCATGTAAATCTGACTTCCTGATAAACTTAATTTTAGATTATAATTATCATGATATAAAATAATGGATGTGGGGGCCTTTTGGTGGTTGTGTTTTTTGTTTTTTTGGGGGGAGGGTGGGTGAGTGCATTCCATTCTTGGACCCAGGCAGCACAATGTCTTGGGCCAGCCCTGTATGTAGAATGAATAAAGGTAAATATTCTTCAACCTTCACAACCACTTTAAATCTGCTAGTGCGTCTAACACTTCCCTTCCCCCAGACTGACAATGCTGCTTTTCAAAAGTGCCTCCTGTGCTCCTTCATCCAGAGTGGAAGCACTCTAATACAGGAGGTGTGTTACTGACCAGATGGCTACATGAAAACAGAGGGAAAGACGACTAATGCAGCCACCACATCTAATGATTGGTAAGCTGCAATATATTA
>BLSH010024490.1:95580-111660 GCA_018402905.1 Glandirana rugosa | reverse complement strand
TCGGCTTCTGCCACGCCCCCTGCAGGCAGAACTCTATATACATGATCCGGCTCATAGCTGCCGCCCTGTAGCAGTAAAATTGCTATGGGCCGTAAGGCAAGAGGTTAAAGGACAACAAAAGGCTCATATATAACAGTCTAAACAAGTGCCAAGTCCAGTTACTATGTGATGCACAAGCCTCGTAAAGTAAACAAAAAACTTCCTTTATCTTCCCTGATTGAGCCAAACCCTCCTTCATTTGTGTCTTACATGATCCCAGCTACATCACCAACCTAGTCTCAAAATACCAACCTAATCGTCCTCTTCGCTCCTCTCAAGACCTCCTGCTCTCCAGCTCCCTCATCACCTCCTCTCATACTCGCCTCCAAGACTTCTCCCGAGCCGCTCCCATCCTCTGGAACTCCCTACCCCAATCTGTCAGACTGTCCCCAAATCTTTCCATCTTTAGGCGATCCCTGAAAACTTTTCTCTTCAGGGAAGCCTATCCTGCCGCCACCTAACAACTGCACTTTTTTATTCTCAATCAACCCATCCCCCACAGTTATTTCCCTCTCGTATCATTTTACCCTCCCTCCTAGATTGTAAGCTCTACCGAGCAGGGCCCTCTGATTCCTCCTGTATTGAATTGTATTGTATTGTACTGTCTGCCCGAATATTGTAAAGCGCTGCGCAAACTGTCGGCGCTATATAAATACTGTATAATAATAATAATCCATTCACAGACAATGCAGCTCACAGTGGAGGGTTTTAGAAAGGAAGGGTTGTCAGTTTAGAAAGCAGTGGGCAGGATTAGGTGTGGCCAGGTGCTGATTGACAAGCTACAGGCTTGTGAATCAACAGTGAGAATGCTGATAGTCACACCCCCTGCGATTATTGTGCATCTCACTGTAGTCCCAGCAGACACAGCCTACATGAGCATGGCAACTCTGCCCTGGATTCAGGAGCAGTGCAGTATTGTTGCCACCCCCAACACAGGAATTTAGACAGATTAGTAATATCATCATAAATATTTACCTATTCTGTTTAATATTCAAACATGCTCGGAGATTCTTAGCAAATGTTTCCAGAAAAGCCCATTCCTTTATCCTCAAGTATCGGCTCAATCAAGCACTTGGTCTTTTTAGGTGCAGTGCCTCTGACTGTGTGTCTTGTTCCCACATCCTTACTGGGGACAATGTTTGTTCCACCAGCAGTGGCGGCTGATGGTTTTGGTTTTTAGGGGGGCAGCAAACAACCACCCCCACTGGTCGGCCGGCTGCAAACCCCCCCCCACACCACCGCGTCGGTCGGGTCACCTGCACCTCCCCACTCCACCCCACGGGTGGTCGGTCATCCAGCCTCGCACCTACTCCATCTAGGTTGTGTGCGGGCAGCGCTCCTACAGGCGGCTGCTTCCAACTACCCACCCAGTTGGCCAGCCAAAAAATACAACCCCCCACCGCCATGTCGGTAGGTCGGGTCACCTGCTCTGCGCCCTGAGCCCACGCTTTTTTGAAGCCTATTAAAGCCTCTGGCTCTAATCACGTGTTTAAAAAAAACCCATTTGAATTCATGCGTCCGGCACCCAGAATGTAGATTAGGGGGCCGGACACATGGATGGGGGGAGGGGGGGAGGCGCGTGCTGCCACTGTCCACCAGTAAATGCAGAATTTTCGAAATTAGACATTTTTTTAACTGCAGTACTAAACATGTTGTTTATATGCTTACTTGCAAAATCCAAAATATTCAGTATGTGGAATGCACCAGAAGAAGACTGAAGGATAGATACTTTTTGTGTGGCTATAATGTGGTTTGAAAGACATATTATTATTATTATACAGGATTTATATAGCGCCAACTGTTTGCGCAGCACTTTACAAAATGAAGGCAGACAGTACAGTTACATCACAATTTGGTACAAGAGGAATCAGAGGGCCCCGATCGTTAGAGCTTACAATCTAAGAGGGAGGGTCAATTGAAACAAAAGATAATAGCTGGGGGGGGGGGGTGAGCTGATGTAGAAAGTTAGACAGTGTATTAGATAGAAGCAGGATAGGCTTCTTTAAAGAGAAAGGTTTTCAGGGATCATCTTAAGATGGATAGATTAGGAGACAGTTGGACAGATTGGGGTAGTGAGTTCCAAAGGATGGGAGAAGCTCTGGAGAAATCCTGGAGGCAAGCATGGGAGGAGGTGACAAGGGAGCTAGAGAGCAGGAGGTCTTGGGAGGACTGAAGAGGGCGGCTTGGCTGGTATTTTGAGACTAGGTTAGAGATGTAGCTGGGGGCAGAGTTGTGGATGGCTTTGTAAATTATTGTTAGTACTTTGAATTTTATTTGTTGGGTGAGTGGAAGCCAGTGGAGAGATTGGCAGAGAGGGGTGGAGGACACTGAGCGGTTGGCAAGGTAGATAAGTCTTGCAGTAGCATTCATTATTTACTGAAGCGGGGATAATGTATGCAAAGGTAATCCAATGAGGAGAGAGTTGCAGTAGTCGAGGCGAGAGATAACCAGAGAGTGAATTAGAAGCTTGGTGGTGTCATTGGTTAAAAAGGGGCGTATTCTAGAGATGTTGCGGAGGCTGAGGTGGCATGATTTGGACAGGGATTGGATGTGGTCTTGAAAGGACCGTTCAGAGTCTAGGGTTACCCCTAGCTCCCTGGCATGTGGGGACGCACTAATAGTTGTGCCATTGATCTTAACAGAGAAGTCAGGGGAAGGGGCACGTGGGGGAGGAAATATCACAAGCTCAGTTTTAGAAGAAGTAGTGTGACATCCAGGCTGATATGTCTGTTAGTAAAGCAGTGATCTGTGAGGAGACTGATGGGGTGAGCTGAGTGGTAGAGAGATAGATTTGGGTGTCATCGGCATATAAATGATAGCGGAAGCCATGGGAGGTTATCAGCTGACCCAGGGAGGACGTGTAGATGGAGAATAGTAGGGGTCCAAGGACAGAACCTTGGGGGACCCCAGCGGTAAGAGGTGTTGGAGAGGAGGAAGTGGAGTTGTAAGTGACACTGAAGGTGCATTGAGATAGGTAAGATTCGAACCAACAGAGAGCACAGCCATGGAGACCAAGCACATTGAGTTTTTTGAGGAGGATTAATTATTAATGTTCTTATTTTTATTTTTGTTTCTTGAAAATGTTTGACTTTTTTATTTAACTTTGTGTCTAATATAATTGTGGGCTTTTGCCTTGTTTGGGTTTTATGTGGGCAATTAGAGCAACCAATCGGTGTCAGCTGTGGATGGAATTCTTAAGCTGTCTTCCGACAGGTGAGCTCTAAGTATGAATAAGCTCATTTTGTTTGAAACACGTTGACTGCCATGTCCTGTCCCATGGAGCTGTGATGTCTGTATGTTTTACACTTGGAAGATTTCAATAAACATTGTTTTATCCACCACAATGTCGGAGTGTGGCCAACTCTTCTTATATGTCTCTACATTGCCATGTTCACAGACCGGGCCGGCATCTGTCAGTGTGTGGAGGGCCGGGGTTGTCTTTTCATGCACTCACCTGGAGCGGTGATTCTTCTACTTTAGCTGCACTTCACTGGCAGCCTTAACAGGTTATTTGGGACCTTCAGGGGGACTAACAGAACACTGGAAGTGCAGTGCAGTTACAATCAAGTGATGCCTATTTTTTAAAACAGGGCACTATAGTTCCACTCTAATCATGGAGTACAGCATTATGGGATGACAGGGAGAGGGTTCACCATACTGAGAAACACTGAGAATTTCCTGTGCCTCTGAATGTACATCAAGTTCATAGAGGAGTGATAATTTTAGACACCTTATTGGACCAGACAGGGGGAGCAGTGAGGGACTGGAAGCCACAGAGCGTTGGGGGACTGCTGGGAAGGACAGATATCAAGCACACTGTGGGGACACCAGTGAGAGGCAGGGCATAGTACGAGGTAGTGCTCTTAGTCTTAATTACCAAAACTTTCCTTTTTAGGAAATGGTGGTAACTCTTTTTGAATTTGTTACAGCAGTTGTGACACTTTCTACAAGCGGCACAAATACAAATTATCGGAATATGTTGCATGTGTTAGTAATATACACATAACTGTTGCAAGGCTTTCATGAATTAGGTGCAGTAGTGCTTAAAGTGGTTATAACGCTTCAGGGATTTTTTAAAAATTAAACTAACAAACATTCCTATACTTACCTGCTCTGTGCAATGGTTTTGCACAGAGCAGCGCTGATCTCCTTCTGGGGTCCCCCGCTGGCGCTCCAGGCCCCTCTTTTTCATCAAATATCCCCAGAACAAAGCTGCTTTCCCTGGGGGCTCCCGTGAGTGCTCGCTCCCAAGTCCCACTGCTGCATCCATTGACACAGACAGCAGGAGCCCTGCCCCCGCGTCACCAGATTTGATTGACGGCAAAGGGAATCAATCGCTCCTGCTGCTATCAATCTGTCCAATGAGGAGAGAGACAGTGGCAGGAGCCGCTGTGCCCATACACATTACTGGATCGGGTGGGCTCGGGTAAAGTAAAAGGGTGGTCTGGGGAGGGCTACAGCACAGGTTTTTCACCTTAATCCACAGATGCATTAAGGTGAAAAACCTTAAGGCTTTAGAACCACTTTAAAGGGACCAAACTGTCAGAAAGGTGCCACAAATGCTTGAATATAAATGCTTATTGAATTCCCTCTCTTCCCCTATAATTCTTTATCATTTTTAGAAGTAGCTATAAAGTGATTGTGTGTGGGGAAGATGCAGTCCCTACTCATGGTATTGTTTAATGAGTGAACTCCCTGGTCTGTAGAACATCCATTATAAAAATATAATAGCTGACACACAGTTTATACAGACTCCAAAAGACCTAAAAAGTAAGACCACACTCATACCTCTTTATTTAAAAATGTGTTACACATGCATTTAAGTAAACATTTAAAGAATGTTTCTTGCATTTTAGTATCTTTTTTGCATGCATTTGAGGGTGCCTGCCTTTTACCCATAATGCACCCAAAATCTTAATATACTTATTGAATGGATTTGTTTTTAATACCGATGTGTGAACAGGCATAATGCTGTACTGTGTCATCAATGTGAATAAACTAGGACTTTGTGCACCCTGAAGAGCAGGTTTGATATGTGTGCTTCTACTTTTTATAGTAAATGTTCTGCAGGCCAGGGTAGCCCACCAGGGGAGCTGTAAAATTCCATCCACAGATGCTACACTCATTCATTTTAACCATGGGCAATGCGAAGACAAGCTCTAGGCTCAATACATCATATCTACACTCTCAATTTTGATGCCAGAGTGTATATGAGACAAACACAGAGAAGAAGCGCTAACAAGAACCTTATGTCTTCTATTCCTAGTTTAAAATAAATCTGTACTGAGAGATATGGAGATGGCCATTGCTGACCCCCATTTCAAAATGCTATACGTCTGACTGTCTGATTTCAATGCTTTCTATGAACCAGAATAAATATGCTGTGAGTGAAGTCAGAATTCCTCATCTGAATACTTGTTCAGGGTTAGTAACTCAATAAGTACTAAATGTAAACCTTTCCTTTGGGAAACCTGAAGCCTCTCAGTGCTGACCTCTTATTCTGTAAATACTTGTTGCCTGGATGTCATGCTGGCCTAGAACTGGCATGCAGGTTAAAATTCTAAATCTGAGTTTATTTGCATGCATACTAGTTCTAGATCTATAACGCTGAAGCTAAGCTAGGGAAGGGGATTGTACAATAGCCAGGTAACTAACATTTTCAGAAGGTCACCAATGGTAGCCTTTGTATCTCTCTCACAAAATTATTACTTGAAGTCAGAAGATCAACATGACAGCCAGACAACAATCAAATTTGGGTGGAGAGATCTGCAATGGCAACCAGTATATATAATAACATGAAATCCTGTAGTACTGACTCAGGCAAGGCTCTTATACATATAAATATATAGAAACATACTATTTTTATATAAATATATTTTTATTATCATTATATTTCGATTGTTGTCATTGTTTTGAACCTGTTTCTAGGTTAATTTAATCCCATAAACCTTCTTGTTTGAAATAAATTGTAGGAATTGTAAAATAGAAATAGTCTATTTCTCTTGTTTATGATTCATTTCACCATTGAAAAAAACGTACATTGTTTAATGAGTTCATTTTAAGTGCTATTAGTACACACTAGTCCAAAATTAATCAGAATATAGCGTAGAAAATTGGATTGAGGCACTAAGGACTTTCATGGTATGGTATGAACTCACAATACAATATTTTTATAGTAAAATACATGTTTATTATATCAAGTAGTGTTTAAAAGATCACCCATATAGGGGGAAAAGGGAAAAGAAGGGGTACATATGTCCAAATAAGGACAAATGGACAATTCTTTTTTTTTTTTTTCACAAGAAAAATGGACAATTCTAATAAAAACATAAATTCCTCTAATTTGGATTAAACTACCAAAAACAGGATACACATAAACATATATAGACCCCAAGGATTCCCCACTAGATGCCAAAAGGGCAAAGTAAAGCCGTAGTCACCAGAAAACTCACATCCACGATCCAGGGCACCGCAATGCCAAAATGGCAGTCTCCCAGACGAGTGCGGGAGTCAGGTGGAGGTGTATAGGTAAATACTACCAAAAAGAAAGTAATTCATTATAGAAAAGGCTTAATAACAGTCTATAACATAGGGGTACACAAAGCATGGTGCCCTTAAAACATATACAGTAACATATTATAGAACCATACACACTGATGATTATTTTTAACAAACTGAAAAGGACAGTACAAAGGTGGTGGAATAGACAGAAAGAACCACATAAAGGACTTATTCGCTCAGATGAACCTAAAGGACAGGGGCGTTGCTAGGTGGGAAAAAGACCAGTGACTTTAGCCCGAAGTCCAAGCCTGGCGGGGGGGGGGGGGTGTGTGTGTGTGTGTGTGGAGCGGGTGGGGTGGGGTAGACTCACTTGCTGGTTGCTGCCTGGCTCACCAGTGCCCATCAATGCTGACCACAAAACTGACCTACCTATCACATGCACTGAGCTTCCTGACACCTACACTGACCTACATGACACATACCTGACACCTACACTGACGTACCTGACACATACACTGACCTACCTGACGCATACACTGACCTACCTGACACCTAAACGGACCTACCTGACACATACTGACACATACCTGACCTACCTGACTACCTGATTATGCGGGTACATGCAATGCTGTGCGTAGATGTAGTCACACTACAATGAGAACCCGAGTCTGAGGCGAGCGGGGATCTACCAGTGCCCGGCGCGGCCACAGTGTCATTCCTGCCTCTTGGACCCGGCGCCTATGATGGATGCGGTCCCAGCATTGGACCAGTGTGATGTCCATCATAGGAGCCGGGTCCAAGAGGCGGGACTTTGTGTAGGTCATTTGGCCGCGTTGGGTAAGTGGGAGATCGATCCCTTCTGATTCTCTGTGAAAATGGCTCAGGGCTAAGAATTATTTTGTGAATTCTGAGACCCGGGGCTTTTTGGGGGCCCACTCGGGGCTATAGACCCCCTCAGCCCCCCCTCCCGAGGCCACTGCTAAAGGAATTTGGATATAGATGATCAAAAGAGGGCCCCCCACACACAAACACTAAACAATTTTTTTTTTATTTTTTTTTAATCAGTAAATAGTTTATTGTGAAATACATCATATCACCATAATAACACGACAATCATGTACATCAGGTATAACATTTCACATCTCCATTACATTCTTTTTGTTGCAGTTTAGTATTTCTTGTATCTGTACATTATCCCTCTACAGTCGTATTATATAAAGTATACAGTCTTGGTGAAGAATAATATAAACATACAACAAAAAAGATAACAGAAGTGATAACCAGAAAAAACATAAACAGATCAACTTTGCTGACACTACACTTCACTAATAGTTTATACTAGGTTGCGTATACATAGTCCCACACAGTTAGTCCATTTAAGGAAGTGGCTATTGGCCTGTGAAGGATATATAATCTATATCAGAATTCTTATAAGTTTCTGTTATTATCCCTGTAGCAGGCTTTCTTGGATTAACTGCATTGGTGTCAGCCCTGGAGAATCCAGCCACGGTTGCCACAGCTTTAGAAATTTCCGAGGAGCATTACAAACAGTTATTATATTTGTGAAATTTCTTACCATTGAAGAGAAAATACAAATTGAATTTTCGGGAAGTGAGCTGTGCAGTTCGGAAAATACATCATGTGTTCTGCCAGGGAGGCTCTGTTAGAACAGTGATTGCATCACATCCTCTTCTCTTTCTTTACATGATCCTCAAACTACATTTCCTATCATGCTTTGCATAGTGCAGTGAATGTGGGAGGTACATTAGGCCTGTACATGTAAATGTGAATAAGCCCACTTCAACATAAATCACGCCCCTCATTCAGCAGCCAGGCCCACTATTCAGTGACACACACACAGCAGGGCAGAATAAGTTACAGCCTTATAAATGCAAAGCATGTGTGTTCTCTCACCTCCAGCCACAACAGGACATAAACATATTGTCCTTACTTGCTTTATGTAATCATTACTGAACTATTCACACATCCCATAATGATAAATTATACACACAGTACTCGGCTCTAATTCAGTATTAGAAATATTCCACCTCCTGCTGCAGATTTAAGATCTTTCTAACAGCAATCAGTGCTGGTATGGTGTATATGAGAACATCCCTAGCCGCAATACAGAAAGAGCCGGGCCATGATGCTTTACATCGGCATGTGGCACAAGTAAATGTCCACATGAGAAAGAAAACAAAAAATTGCAGCGCTAACTTACTCTTGTCCACTGCTTATCAGTGCAGCCTCATCAGTACCCATATGTGTAGCCTCATCATTGTAGCTAATCAGTGCCCATAAGTGCAGTCTTAGTGCTCATTAGTGCAGTTCATCAGTGCAGCCTAATCAGTGCCGCCTCAGTGCAGTTTATTAGTGCCCATAAGTGTGGTCTCATCTATGCCCACCAATGCAGCTTATCAGTGCCCATCAGTGCGGCCACACCAGTGCAGCTTATCAGTGCCCATCAGTATGGCTTATCTGTACCCATCAGTGCGGTTTATCAGTGCAATCACACCAGTGCCCATCAGTGTGGCTTATCAGTGCCCATCAGTCCAGTCACACAAGTGCAGCTTATCAGTGCCCACCAGTGTGGCTTATCTGTGCCCACCAGTGCTGTCACACCAGTGCAGCTTATCAGTACCCATCAGTGTGGCTTATCTGTGCCCATCAGTGTGGCTTATCAGTGCAGTCACGGCAGTGCCCACAAGTGCAGCTTATCAGTGCGGCTTATCAGTGACAATCAGTGCGGTCACACCAGTGCAGCTTATCAGCGCACATCAGTGCAGCTTATCAGTGCTATCAGTGGGGTCACAATGTTGCCCATCAGTGTGGCTTATCAGTGTGGTCACACCAGTACTCACCAATGCAGCTTACCAGTGCCCATCAGTGTGGCTTACCTGTGCCCATTGGGGTGGCTTATCTGTGCCCATAAGTGCAGCTTATCAGTGCCCATCAGTGTGGCTTATTAGTGCCCATCAGTGCGGCTTATGAGTGCCCATCAGAACAGTCGCACCAGTGCCCATCAGTGCAGTCACACCAGTGCCAATCAGTGCAGCTAATCGGTGTGGCTTACCTGTGCCCATCAGTGTGGCTTATCTGTGCCCACCAGTGCAGCTTATCTGTGCCCACCATTGCAGCTTATCTGTACCCATCAGTGTGGCTTATCAGTGCTCATCAGTGCAGTCACACCAGTGCCCATCAGTGTGGCCTATCTGTGCCCATCAGTGTGACTTATGAGTGACCATCAGTGCAGTCACACCAGTGCCCATCAGCGTGGCTTATCAGTGTGGCTTACTTGTGCCCATCAGTGCGGTTTATCTGCGCCCACCAGTGCAGCTTATCACTGCACATCAGTGTGGCTTATCTGTGCCCACCAGTGCGGTCACACCAGTGCAGATTATCAGTGTGGCTTATCTGTGCCCATTAGTGCCGTCACACCAGTGCCTACCAGTGCAGCTTATCAGTGCCCATCAGTGCGGCTTATCAGTGCCCATCAGTGTGGTCACACCAGTGCAGCTTATCAGTGCCCATCAGTGTGGCATATCAGTGCTCATCAGTTCAGCTTACCATTGCCCATAAGTGCGGCTTATCAGTGCCCATCAGTTCAGTCACACCAGTGCCCATCAGTGTGGCTTATCAGTGCCCATCAGTGCAGTCACACCAGTGCCCATCAGTGCGGCTTATCAATGCCCATCAGTTCAGTTACACCAGTGCCCATCAGTGTGGCTTACCTGTGCCCATCAGTGCGGCTTATCAGTGCCCATCAGTGCGGTCACACCAGTGCAGCTTATCAGTGCCCATCAGTGCGACATATCAGTGCTCATCAGTTCAGATTATCATTGCCCATAAGTGCGGCTTATCAGTACGCATCAGTTCAGCCACACCAGTGCTCATAAATGCGGCTTATCTGTGTACATCATTGCGCCTTATCAGAGTGGCTTACCTGTGCCCATCAGTGCAGCTTACCTGTGCCCATCCATGTGGCTTATCTGTGCCCACCAATGCAGCTTATCTGTGCCCACCATTGCAGCTTATCAGTGCCCATCAGTGCGGTCACACCAGTGCCCATCAGTGCGGCTTATCGATGCCCATCAGTGCAGTCACACCAATGCCCATCAGTGCGGCTTATCAGTGCCCATTAGTGTGACTTACCTGTGCTCATCAATGTGGTTTATCAGTGCCCATCAGTGCGGCTTATCTGTGCCCATCATTGCGGCTTATCAGTGCGGCTTACCTGTGCCCATCAGTGCACCTTATCAGTGCCCATCAGTGAAGTTAATCAGTGCCCATCAGCGTGGCTTACCTGTGCCCATCAGTGTGGCTTATCTGTGCCCACCAATGCAGCTCATCGGTGCCCACCATTGCAGCGTATCAGTGCCCATAAGTGTGGTCACACCAGTGCCCATCAGTGTGGCTTACCTGTGCCCACCAGTGCAGCTTTTCAGTGCCCATTAGTACGGCTTATCAGTGCTCATCAGTGCAGTCACACCAGTGCCCATCAGTGTGGCCTATCCGTGCCCATCAGTGCGACTTATGAGTGCCCATCAGTGCAGTCACACCAGTGCCCATCAGTGCAGTTACACCAGTGCCCATCAATGCAGCTTATCAGTGCCCATCAGTGCAGCTTACTTGTGCCCATCAGTGCGGCTTATCTGTGCCCACCAGTGCGGCTTATCTGTGCCCACCATTGCAGCTTATCACTGCCCATCAGTGCGGCTTATCTGTGCCCACCAGTGCGGTCACACCAGTGCAGATTATCAGTGCCCATCAGTGTGGCTTATCTGTGCCCATCAGTGTGATCACACCAGTGCCTACCAGTGCAGCTTATCAGTGTGGCATATCAGTGCTCATCAGTTCAGCTTATCATTGCCCATAAGTGCGGTTTACCAGTGCCCGTCAGTTCAGTCACACCAGTGCCCATCAGTGTGGTTTATCAGTGCCCATCAGTGCAGTCACACCAGTGTCCATCAGTGTGGCTTATTAATGCCCATCAGTGCAGTCACACCAGTGCCCATCAGTGTGGCTTATCAGTGCCCATTAGTGCGCCTTATCAGTGCCCATTAGTGCATTGCAGAGCAGAGAAATCAGGTTGACAGGTGTTGTATGTGTAAACACCACTCGCAGTAATGTCCCGTCTCCCAGATGGCATTGTGATAGACAGTGCACCAGGAGGTGGGGCATTACTGCGAGTGGTGTTTACACATACAACACCCATCAGCCCAAGATCTCCGCTCTGCAATGCAGCTGATCTCTGGTAACATTCCCTGCTCTCAGCACTGAGAGAGATAGCAGGCGATGGGGGGCGTGCTGACAGGGAACAGGGACGGCACCGACCGGGGGCTCTGAGACTCCCCCTCCAACCGCTACAGTGCACAGAGCGGAAATGCGAGTCCCTGCTGCTTCTAGTGAACTACAGGTGGGAGTGTCAAGACCGCTGGCTGGGAGTACAGGAGGGATAGCAGCCAGTGGTCTTACAAACAGGAAATCACTGGGCAATAAGGGTTTTTCTGCATGTTCAACAGGCTACTACAGAGGAACTACATAGCTCAGCAGAAGATGGATGGCATAGCTCGTGAAGGTAGGAGATCAGCAACAAGGACACGGAAAAAAGTTTTTCCCAGAGTTCTGCTTTAAACTTGAAATTTGCACCTGGGAGGGATCCCAATCCACTGAAATGGCCAATATCTCATTAGGTCAGAGAAAATCCGATCTAAAATTTGATATATTAAAAAAGAAAGAGGACCAATTATGACCTGAAAATTTTAACTTTCAAAATCTTAAGTGGTCTTATATTTCTGTAGCACTTACCTTATA
This sequence comes from Glandirana rugosa, assembly GCA_018402905.1. NCBI lineage: Eukaryota > Metazoa > Chordata > Amphibia > Anura > Ranidae > Glandirana > Glandirana rugosa. The sequence continues at coordinate 99,306 of BLSH010024490.1, read as the reverse complement.
CAAAATTAATCAGAATTTTAAATAAAGTGTTAAAGTTTAACTGTATCAGCATTTACTCCTCTGGAGCATTTTCACTCCCTCGGCGTACAGAATATGAATTCCCCATAGGAATGAACAAAGATCTGATGTACATGCACGGGATCTAACAGAGAAGGTTTTAAGAAGAGGTTGTGTAGTGCCAGGAAACACGCATAGGGCAGCACAGTGGCTTGGTGGTTAGCACCTCTCTTGTGCTGACCACTAAGCCGTTTAGTGGTTAGCACAACCATGGCTTGAAGATTAGCACCAAGGTGGTAGTGGGCATAGGGCAATACAGTGGCTAAGTGGTTAGACTCTAGTACCTGGCAGCACTAGAGTCATAGGTTCGAATCCCAACAATGACACTACCTGCCTGGAGTTTGCATGTTCTCCCTGTGCCTGCATGGGTTTCCTCACACACCCCAAAAAATCCTTAATTAGCTATTAACGATTAACTATTAAAATCCTTCATTGGCTATTGTCTAAATTAATTGACCCTAGTGTGTATGATTGTGAATTAGGGACCTTAGATTGTAAGCTCCTTGAGGGCAGGACTGATCTGAATGTACAATATGGGGGGAATTTACTAAAGCTGGTGCAACTGTGCATAGTGAAAAGAAAGAGACTGGCGCCTAAGCTATAATTGGACAAATGAGGAACCGCGGAGGTTGCTGCGCTTGTAATTGGGTAATTAACCCAAACAAAACAAAAGGGAGAGAAAAATAATCAGCACAAACCTCTATTCCAAGTACTAAAAATCTCCCTTGATAGCAAACAATTATTAAACATAAGATTGTTAAACACAGGACACCTAAAATGTTCTTATTGATATAAAGTGCCAACAGTTATTATCTAATCACCCTAATAATGTGATCTACTTGACCACTAATGTGCAAAATGTGCAACAATTAATTCCATATTTCAAATAATGTGACCAATTGATCAAAGTGCTCAAGTGCAAATAAATATCATTTCATGTGTGCAAATAATCCTAAAACAATTGAAATAACCACAAACAAACAAATGTCAAACTCAAAAATGTCATGCCACTATGCATCACCAGACGAATACTAGCGTGCATAAAAATGGTTAATCATTAACTCCTACTAAATTAACAAAGAAAAATGTTCAGGAGTTACATGGCAATCATATGATAATACACCCGGGTGCGGGGCTTTTTTTCTCAAAGGATAGGTGCAGGAACTCCCCCTTTCTGAGTCACCCCTTTTCTCCGCCCCCTACCCACTTCCGAGGACCATTCCTTAGTTCCACCCCCTGCCCACCTCCCAGTACTTTATAGAGGGTTCAGAACCAACTATCATTTTATGGTGCCAAGTAATTTGTATGTAATTTGTTAAGAAAAGCAGTAAAATCATAGGTGTGCGCAGGTGGTGTGCCAAGTGTGCCTGGGCACACCCTAATCACTCTATGTGGTGCCAATTTCTCCTACTGCCCAGGCCTATGCCTGCGTTGGCCCCTCCACCACCACCATAGTGCTGCTGGCTTCCCTCCTCTCCTCTGTTCTCCCTCCAGGTGTTGTGGGGGATGTTTCAGGATGGAGAGCAGGGGGAAGGCTCTAATCAATATGTCATTTCCCAGCCCCTTCCTTTTCTAAATTAACACACTCACTGTGTTCAATCACAACTGAAGCATAGTAAACTGTTTACTGTTCTTCAGTCTGTGAATGAATAGGAAGCCGCTCGGCACGGAAGCACTTCCCATTCATTCACTGCCCAGTACAGCTGAGGCTGCAGAGAAAGGCATGTGTTTGAGCTTTGGGGTGCACACCCTAATAAAATAAGCTGCGGACACCTATGAGTAAAATAGATCCCATGCAGCCAGCAACAACAATAGAACCACCACCAACAATATATCCCCTCAAAAACAATGGACCACCCGCAGCAAAATATCCCCCAACAACAATAGACCCCCGGAAGTAACAACAGATCTCCCTACAGCCAGCAACAATAGACCATTCCCTCAACCGTAGATATCTCCCAGAAACAGCTGACCCCCTAGTAACATAAGACCCGCTCACAGCAACAATTGATCTCCCACCAGTAACAACAGACTTCCCTTACATCAATAGACCCCCTGTGCAAAAATAGATCCCCTCCAGCTACAATAGATCCCCCAGCAACCAGCATCAGTAGACCCTTCAGAACACCCCAGCACCCCTTGCATACATTCAGTGTTGGAGGTGCCGGAACTGCGTTCCCCCACATTCCTGCTGAAAAAAAGTCCTGCCCGGGTGTATTATCATATGATTGCCATGTAACAGAAATGTATTGACACCCCTGCACTGGAATGCATATGAATGGACTTTGATATTTTCACCTGAACTTTTTTTTTTGTTAATTAAGTAGGAGTTAATGATTAACCATTTTTGTGCACTCTAGTATTCGTCTGGACCATCGCTCCTCAGAGAGACATAACGTGCATCTGTCAATGTAAACAGACAGATCTCCGTTCTGTCAGGGAAGTAGAGAGAGATCTGCTGTTCCAAGTAATCCGGAACAGAGATCTATCTCTACTAGGGGTGCGCATCTTCACTGGTATCCCGATTCGATTATGATTATCTGGTCAACTATTTGATTCGATTCTATTCCGCGATGCATCACGATTAGGATACAAGGGTGGGTAGGAACTGAAGGATGGAGGAATACATGGACAGGAATAGATGGATGGAAGAGTCTGGGGATGGAGATGGAGAAATCCATGGACAGGAACAGAAGGATAGGGGGGTTTGGGGAATGATGGGTTGATGTATAGGGGTGTGGGTGGTAGTGATGGTTGACAGTGGATGGGTGTAGAGGGGTGTGGGTGTCAGTAATGATGGGTGTAGAGGGATGTGGGGGGTAGTGATGGGTAGCAGTGAATGGGTGTAGAGGGGTGTGGGTGTCAGTGATGCTGTATAGGGGTGTGGGTGATGCTGGGTGATGGGTGTCAGTGGCTGATGCTGGGTGTAGAGGGGTGTGGGTGGTAGTGGGGGGTGTGAGTGATGCAGGGTAGTGATGGGTGTTGGTGTAGAGGGGTGTGGGTGGTGATGGGTGTCAGTGGGTGGGTGTAGAGGGACGTGGGTGATGATGGGCGTCAGTGGGTGATGCTAGGTAGTGATGGGTGTGGGTGGTGAAAGTGGGCATAGATGGGTGTCAGTGGGTGATGATGGGTGTAGAGGGGTGTGGGTGATGATGGGTGTCAGTGGGTGATGCTAGGTAGTGATGGGTGTGGGTGGTGATGGTGGGTGTAGATGGGTGTGGGTGGTGATGGTGGGTGTAGATAGGTGTGGGTGGTGATGGTGGGTGTAGATGGGTGTGGGTGGTGATGGTGGGTGTGTGTGATGCTTGTTGGTAGTGATGGGTGTGCGTGGTGTACGGAGAGAGACGTGAGTATACTGGCGGGTCGGGCGGAGAGAGAGTAGAAACCACAAGCAGTCATGTGGCCGACTGCAGTCGCCACCTAAGAGTCGGGGTCCCGACTCTTAGGTAACGACTGCAGTCGGCCTCTCCTCTTTCCGCCCGACCCACCAGTATACTCACGTCTCTCTCTGTGACACTCTTTACGCCATACAATTATGTTTATTCGTACATGTGATGATTCCCCGTGAGTTATGTGTCATTGACCCCCTAAGTAATTCAACAAGATTGTGGACAGTGGTGTGGTGCGTGTGGGTAGTGATGGTTGTTCGTAGTGTGTGTGGGTGGTAGT